>VZRV01010783.1:24994-43538 GCA_013398115.1 Falcunculus frontatus | reverse complement strand
CCCATCCCCACCTTGTCCCCAGCCCAGAGCACTGAGTGCCACCTCCAGCCCTTCCTCGGACACCTCCAGGGATGGGCACTCCAAACCTCCCTGGGCAGCCCCTGCCAAGGCCTGAGCTCCCTTTCCATGGGGAAATTCCTGCTGCTGTCCAACCTGAGCCTCCCCTGGCCCAGCCTGAGGCCGTTCCCTCTCCTCCTGTCCCTGTTCCCTGCGAGCAGAGCCCGACCCCCCCCGGCTGCCCCCTCCTGTCAGGGAGTTGTGCAGAGCCACAAGGTCCCCCCTGAGCCTCCTTTTCTCCAGGCTGAGCCCCTTCCCCAGCTCCCTCAGCCGCTCCTGGGGCTCCAGAGCTTTCCCCAGCTCCATTTCCTTCTCTGGACATGCTCCAGCCCCTCAATGTCTCGCTCACCATGAGGGGCCCAGAACTGGACACGGCACTCGAGGTGCTTCACCAGTGCCAGCACAGGGACAGTCACTGCCCTGGTCCTGTTGGACACACTACTGCTGATACAGGCCAGGTGCCACTGGCTTCTTGCCCTCCCGGACACACACTGGCTCATGTTCAGCTCCTCTCAAGCAGCACTCCCAGGTCCTGCTCCGCTGGGCTGGTTTCCAACCAGCGCAGCCCCACTGGGGCTGGAGGGTGACCAGAACCAGCCCAGAGCCAGCCTGGCTGTGTGGGGGGACCCGGTTTGCCACTGCCTGCGGGAATGCTGAGAGCCAGCAGCGTGTCCCCAGCACTGCCAGAGCTGCAGGAGTGACCCCACAAGATCCATGCACTACATATAATGTGCATTGTGGAACTCGAGTATAATTTTCAGAGTGGAAGCTGCCACAGAATGTGTTAGTGAAACCTAGGAAGTCAGGAAATTGATGTAAAGCCATGACAACAATGCTGCCTCAGCAGGGACACAGCAGGGCCAGCGCTGAGAAACCAGCCCCGTCTGAGCCACGCTGACCAAGCGTGGGTCACACATGACCCACCCATCCCTGTCCCACCACGCGGGCAGGGAGCAGGCCAGCAACTGCTGCACCAAACACGAGGTGTTGGCCAACTCCTCCAACAGCGCCGTCAGCTCTTCCGTATCCACAGGGAGCAGATGGTGTTGAGCTCCTTCCTTCCAAAAGGAGCACGTGTAGGAAACCACACAGTGAGAGAAGTTGCTTTATTCTGAGTTCTTCAGTGTTACATTGGCCAAAAGACTTCTCAGCTTGTGTAACATTTGTTTTCTACATGCGCGGTTCAGCTCTAGTCAGGCTTGCACAAAATTACCCACATCAATCCCTAAGGTGGATGAGATTTAAATATATCAGCTTTAGGATAAGGAAGGCTGAATCAGCCCCGCTGGGATTCCAAACTGCAAATTCAGAGAGTTGCAAGCGTTGAAGCCTGAGGACATGGTTTTGAACTGCACACTCAGTCATAAATACAGGCCTCAATGCTCATTATTCCGTACCATAATCAGCCTGGATTCTTTTCTCCCTGTATTTTGCCTTTGAGGGGTAGGGAGTTCATCGATGTCTTAGTGAGATGAATGAACATCCCAGTTCTCATGCTGAAGGAGAGGCAGGAACTGTGAAGGGTTTTAGCCATGAATAACCTCAAAGAGTGACTCCAGAGAAATGCTGGAGACACAAGGACAAGGCAGAGTTCTTGCAACACAGGTGCCTTTGAAGGAGCTGGAACAAGAGCTGCAGGCACTGACGGACTCTGGTTTCACCTCTCCACAAGATTCACAATTTGCACTGAGAATTTCCCTGCAGTGAGGAGCTGTCCTGTTGACATGCATGGATTTACTCACTGCTGAGGTGGGATTACATCCCTAAGTAAGGCTGTAGCAGCAGTGCTAATTAGCTGCACAGTGACTGACTTGGACAACACAGAGACTAAAATAAGATGCAACCTGCGCACGTCCTCAGAGAAGATGCTGGAACGTATCCTGGAGAAACGGCGAAACTATTTCTTTCAAAGCCATTTTGGGGCCAGTGGAGGTAAATCACGGCCTAATTAGTCCATCTAGTCTGAGCATGACTGATTCCGGAGGGGTAAGGGCAATTTCTTGCAGCTGCTCTCCCTGTATTTATTTTATTTTCTTAGGTGGGGAAGCTCAGTAGAAAGATGATGCTGTGGTTACAGCACATGACTGGTTCTGCTTTCATTTCCCAAGTGGTTTGAGGCAAATCACTTCATGCCTCTGTGTTTTTTGACTTTTTCTCCAGTACAAAATGTCTTTTCTCCCAAGAGACACTTGAAGCTTGAAGTCATTGATTTTAGTGACTTCCGTACGGGATGTGCTGTGAAAGCATTTGAAAGCAATTGAAAGTATGACAGAAGTGCAGTGGAGTGAGTCTTCTGAAATCTTGGAGCTGTACATGTGTTCCTCTAATTATTGTGTACAACTGAGCAATAAAGGGAACACTTTTAATCTGCACTTTGTAATAAATATTGAACACTAAAAGCTAAATAATAAACCTCAAAAGCAGAGCTTGTAAGCTAAACTAGTAATAACTGAGCAAGACATTAAAACTAGATCTTTCTTCTAACCTTTTTGTGCTAAATTACCCAATTTAAAAAAAAATGTTCACATAACAAAAACTTTGTTGTCATCAGCTTGAAAGTACTCCTGTGTCCCTGGAGGCAGAGACACTCCATGTGCAAGAATTGGATTCACAGGGTTTGAATATACATAGATGTCATTTCCCACTGTGGAATAACATCTTGAATTAGAGTTGTATAATTAAGCTGGAGACATTTGTTAAGGATTAATAAATGCTGTCTAACAGATGCTCCTTCCCAAAACATCACTTGGCCACGAAGACTTTTTGTGCTTGGGACCATCTTGTATTTGAATCACCTTTGAGCTTTTTGCCCAAAAAAGCCATACCGTGGCTGGCCCACCCGTGAAAGTGTCCAAGGCCAGGTTGGATGGGGCTTGGAGCCACCTGGGATGGTGGAAGTTGTTCCTGCTCATGGCAGGGGGTGGGACTGGATGAGCTTTAGGGTCCCTTCCAACCCAAACCGTCCTGTGACCCTGTGACAGCCCCTGCCCAAGGCAGCAGCCCCACTGGCTCAGAAGCAGCAGGTTCTGCAGGTGTGGGCTCCGTACGCAGCTTTGGACACACAGGCAGCTGCAATTTCCGTGTTTGTTGCAACAACAAAAGCCACTCGTTCACGTCGGGTCTGCTGGAACGAGGAGAGCCCCAGCGAGCACAGCCACACGTCCCACAGCCCGTGCAGAGCAGGGTAGAGCACTGCCTTGTTCACCAGTGTGGAAAATTACGCCCCAATAAGCCCCGAGTATTGTGAGGAGGAGGAATAAAAACAACAGCAGCATTGAGTTGGGAGATTTTCCCAATGGGACTTCTCTGCTCCTGAAACCCAGCAGCAGAACCGAGGGGCAGATAAGGAGGGATGCAGTGAGTTGTGCTGGATGGTGCATGGGGCAGGGCAGAGCTGAGCTCCAAATTGCCTCTACACAGCACAGCCAGCTCGGTCCAGCCTGACTTCAGGGGCCTCAACTCACTGATTTCACCAATGTCTTTTGTTGCCCTGTTATTTCTTCAGCCTACTGGAGAAATCGCAATTAACCAACGGTTAATTTAACCTTGCTATCCAGATTAAATCCCTTACTGCTTAGACTGGCAGTTTTGAACCTGGTGAGGAGTGAAGTCCTGACAGCTTTGCCATGGGATCCTTGCCTGAAAAGCGGGAAGGGACTGCCATGGGTGCTCTCCAGAGCTGCCTGTTCATGCACTGCCCTACGCATCGGCTTGTTCTGACCCCAAAAAAATCCTAACTGCGATTTGGGTGCTGCTGGGAAAGCTAGGATGTGATTGGGGCTTGCAGGAAAGAGCAGCTCCCCTCCAGATCTATTATTTCTCCTTTTCTTGTAAATTGGGGTCAGAAGGTAAATGGAACGTGCTGGAGCACGAAGAGGTGACTGGTGGTGGATATTAAAAAGACTCTTTAATTACAGGATTTGGAGAGGGGGTTCTTCATGGAGATAATTTTTTTATTTGTTGCTTTTTCAGGAAAAGAATCCCAGTGCTCCCAAGCAGTTCCCAATAGCAAAAACCCTGGTCTCTGAGCACTGCTGACTCTGATCCCTTCAAGATGGGGCAAAAGAAAATGCTGTGCTTGTTAGAGCTCCCCCAATAAACTTCAACTTCTCCTACAGAGAAGTGTTTGTTTCCTTCCATCTGCTGCTTTTGCAAGGAAGGAAAATCAGCCTGTTCAGACACCAGGAAGTTCTTCAGCATGGGAACAGCTCGCTGTAAATGCAGGAACAATAACGGGCAGAAATTATCATACCTAAAAATACCCTGCATGCGAGTCACACGCATAACCCAGCCCCGGAGCAGCTCGGAGGGGTGGATGGAGCGTGTGGATCCGCGGGATGTGCTGGGTGTGGGCAGCACGGGGGCACCTGCCTGGCTCTGCTGCAGTTTTTGCTCTCACCAAAACATGTTTTGCTTTTACAGGGAGCTGCCGGCTCCCCCTGCATCTTTGTGCACTGCAGCTGCCCAAGCCACTCGCAGGGGAGATGAAAGCCAGACCCTGTGCAATCAGAGCCCTCCAACACCTGGATTTCACCGAACCCATCCCCACACCGGGGCTGTGTGAGCGGCTGGGGGGGGGCTGCAAGGCCACTGTCAAAGGCAGAGGCTTTCCACACCTCCCAGGAGACCCAGAGCAGGTGAGTTGGGAGGCAGGGGATGGGGTGTCTGTCCACAGGCCGCTCTGAGGGCAGACAAAGCCCACAGCCCGCAATCACCCCGGCTGTTGCCCTAGAGCTCACCGCCGAGGGAAGTCCATGGTGTCTCCTGCAATCAATTCCTATGCGAGCTGTGCCTCCAGTATTTGCTTTTCCGAAATCTCCGAGCCCTGGCCGCGTTTCCATGGTAACGCCGAGCGATCCGATGAGGGTTCTTTGCGGAATATTGGTGGCGGTGCTCTCTCCCTGCCGAGCCCCGCAGCAGTTTTGGCTTTGCACACCAGAAGCTGCAGTTGTGCCACGATAGGGGTGGTGTGGGAACTCCCAGGGGTGTGTGCAGGTCAGGTGTACGCTCACCAGGTGCCCTTTGTGCCGGCAGCACCTGGAGAAAGGAGCGAAGCCGCTCCAGGATGGGAAGAGTCCAGAGCTCAGGCAGGTCCCCATCCCCTCCATCCCAGCGGGGCACAGCCCCCGCTTAGCCCAGCACCTGGGTCCTGTGCCTCTGAGCCCTCCGATGCCGTGATTGCTGCCAGTGGAACCCATGGGTCTGTCACACCGAAATGGCCCCGATGGCACAAGAGAAGAGCTGTGTCCCACAGAGCCACAGCTCAGTGCCCTGCCCTGTTGGAGAGCCGGGAACGCCGCTGCTGTCAGCTCCTCACCCAACACCAGCCGCCGAGAGACCTGCCCGTGGGCTGACACTGCTCATGGAAACGCATGGCCATGGAATTTATTTAGTCTCTGTGGCCTAAAACTCTTCCCGTGTCTGCCCACAGCCATCCAGCTACAGCCCGCCACACCCATTATTCCCCGTCCCAACGCAAACCGAGGGCTCTCGAGGGTGAGACGACACCGGGAGCACTGGTTCTAGCAGGTCATTTAAATTATTAAAATGAGAAGGAACTGCATGGGCTGGATCCCAGCAAAACAATTTGTAGCTCATTCTTCCTTCTGATGAAACTGAAAATCGGTCTAACTTTGAAGAAAGAGCTTTGCATCCCAACAGTGAACCAAGCCTGTGCAAGGAGAGGTCGGGCACGTTTCCACGAGAGCTTTAAGGCAGCTGGAGCAACAGCAGGAAGGTGTTTTGGGGATACCACTGTGCCAGGAGCTGCAAGGACAGACAGAGATCATGGTCTCTCCATCCCCCAAAACGACCCCAGCATGCCCCAAAGTGGGTCCCTACAGAACAGTTCAAGTGTGAGAGCAGCTCGTTCTGGTGGGGCAAGGCTGGGAGCTTCGCTTTAGGGCCTGAAAAGCTGAAGGACGGAGTCGGGTGGATCCCCGCTGTGACGGTGACACGCCAGCAGAACCACATCGAGATATTTATGGCCTTTTTAATGTATTTGGAGGAAACATTGCTTCTCACAGCTTTGCCTGGACAACAGACGAACTCGCAGTGTGGTGACTGATTCACCCCAGCAGCCGTTCGGGAGCAGCAGCGCATCGTTCCGGGCGGATTCAGCCGTTCTGCCGAATTCTAACCCCAAACTCCAGCTCCGCCGGGGCCCTGCCGTGGTCCCGCCCGCGGGGCCGGGCCCGGCGCTCTCCGCCCACCCACGGGGGCGGCCCGGGCGGCGCTTCCCGGCCCGCGGAAGTGATCCCGGGCAGGGCGTGCCGGGAGGAAGCGCAGCTTTCGGACAGAGGTGATCCCCGGAGGAGGCGGCGATCGCGGGCAGAGGCGATCCGGGAGGAAGCGCAGCTTTCGGACAGAGGTGATCCCCGGAGGAGGCGGCGATCGCGGGCAGAGGCGATCCGGGAGGAAGCGCAGCTTTCGGACAGAGGTGATCCCCGGAGGAGGCGGCGATCGCGGGCAGAGGCGATCCGGGAGGAAGCGGCGATCCCCGGTGAAGGCGGTCCCGGGCGGCCCCACCATGAAGCTCATCATTCTGGAGAATTACTCTCAGGCCAGCGAGTGGGCGGCCAAGTACATCCGCAACCGCATCGTGCAGTTCGGGCCCGGCCCCGGGCGCTTCTTCACGCTGGGACTGCCCACAGGTGGGTGCCGGGGGGCGGGCGCGGGGCCGGGGCCGGGCGCGGGCCCTGCCCCGGCTGAGGCGGCCGCTCCCCGCAGGCAGCACCCCCCTGGGCTGCTACAGAAAACTGGTGGAGTATTACCGGAACGGGGACCTCTCCTTCAAGTACGTGAAAACCTTCAACATGGACGAGTACGTGGGTGAGTGCCGCAGCCCCCTGTCCTGTCGCCTTTGTCCCTGCCCGGGAGCTGCAAGGCCCTCATCCCCGGCAGAGCCTGGCGGTGCCCGAAATTCACCTGTCCAGGTAAGATGGACAACATTCCACAGAGTCACAGCATCAGTTAGGATGGACAAGACCTCTGAGATCATCGAGTCCAACCTATGACCCCATACCACTGTGTCAGCTAAACCGTGGCACTGAGTGCCACATCCAGTCTTTCCTTAAACAGCTCCAGGGAATTAGCGAAGGGAATGATGGGGACAATTTGAAAACCTATGGAAGAAATATGAAATTTTTCCATAGGTTTGAAAACGTATGGACAAAACTGGATACTGGGTGTTGCCCAGTATTGCACACACTGTTACAGACACCGCTGTATTTTCGTTGCACTCAGGTACTGACCAGGTAAGGAGCAGCTTATCATTGCAGGCTCAGTGTGCAGCATTAACTTCCACCTTTGCTCTGGGATTATAGAAGTCCCTTACAAGGTCCAGTGTGTTCCCCGAGTGCCCTCTGGTATCTCCTGCTGAGCTAGCAGGGGACTGTTTCCTTTCTGAAGTCATGGTGAAACAGTCTCCTCAGAAGAAATAAAGATCCAAAGGTGAAAAACATACAGGCTAAATATTTGCTAATGCTAATTTTACCCTGGTCAAGAGGGGTATTTTCTGTGAATAATCCCAATCAAGCAGCATTAGGGAATAAGCAATCCCGTGTGGTTTTATAGCATTCAATGGGGGAAAATATGCAATAATTATATAATAATTATTATTTCCCAGGCTTCTACACAGTTTTTTAATCATTCACACTAATATGTACTGGGAGGAAGGCTGAAAAGGTGCTGACAGATGAGACAGCACACACCTGCTTTTTGAACATCTGTTGTATGTTAATATGGGCACATATCTTACAGGAGCTGATTTTAATTCTGGTATTTAGGGAAGTAAAAACAACTCTGAAAGCTGAGGGTGTGACAAAGGACAGAGAGAGCAGTGCTCTGTCACCAGGTGATATTGTTCCAGTTGGCCTCAGTCTGCATGTTCTGTTACCAGGTCTCCCGAGGGATCACCCAGAAAGTTACCATTCCTTCATGTGGAATAACTTCTTCAAGCACATTGACATCTCACCAGAAAATGTCCACATCCTGGATGGAAATGCCCCTGATCTCCAGGCAGAGTGTGACGCGTTCGAGGAGAAAATCAAAGCAGCAGGAGGCATCGAGCTCTTTGTTGGAGGTGAGAACTCAGGAGCAGCAGCCTCTAAACCCCTCCCAAAGCTGTGCCTGTCCTCCCCAGCTCTCATTTATTGTCAGGATTGTTAATTTTCAGTGGATTTGCAGTGAAAGCCACCCCACAGTCCATGGCCCTGGGCACTGCTGTGTCCTGGCAGCCTTGTCTCCCAGCACACCACTCCCAGCTTTAGGTGTTTCCGTGCAGTCAGTGAATTGTTCAGGAAAGGCTAGCAGGAGAACTGGGAAGGGCTAGAACTGTAATATGAAGTGTTATCAACTGTTAGTGCTGACAGGGAACTGCTGGGAGTAGCTTTTCCCACACAAGCCCTCCCCATCACTTTGCCAGAAGGTTCTGCCACCTACTTTGCTTTATTGTTGTCCCAGCACAATCAGGGAATAGTCTGGTGGCTCTCTGAGGGGGCTCTTGCTGTCGTTCCTACCAAACACAAATCTGAGCTGGAGCAGAGGAATTGCAGGGTTTTTCTCAGCTCTGTGTTCCCGGGAGCACTGCCTGTCCTCCTCCTGGGAGAGCTGCTGGCTCTGCTCCCTCAGCTGACCGTCTGCTCGCACTGTCCCTTCCCAGGTATCGGCCCCGACGGTCACATCGCCTTCAACGAGCCGGGATCCAGTCTGGTGTCCAGGACACGAGTGAAGACCTTGGCCATGGACACCATACTGGCCAATGCCAGGTTCTTTGATGGTGACCTCTCCAAAGTGCCCACCATGGCTTTGACAGTCGGAGTAGGCACTGTCATGGATGCCAGAGAGGTGAGGAAAAAAGCAGTGGCTTCCTGCAGTCCCTCTGGAGCAGCCAGAGGTTACCCTGCTACAGAGCAGCCACATATCCTCTGGTGTAGGATATTCCTGCCACAGAATGCCCGATCCTCCTGTCCTCTTGCATCCTGCAACACCATGGAAAGGCTCTTGCTCCATCTCTGCTGGCACTTGTGTTTGTGTAACCCTGCAGCAGCTATTCCCCACAGGGAGCCAGGAAGGTTTGGGAGGGCGTCTTTGGTTAGGAATCTCACCTGGAGAATAACTGCAGGAATCAGGTTGAGTTGATGTCACACCAGCTGGTCATGAAAACTGTATGGGACCACTTTTACTGGAGTCTATTCCTTGATCCACACTTGTTAAATCTCAGTGTAGATGTGCCCAAAGGATCATTCCAGTGACCCACCAGGCTGTGATTTCACTGGGAGCTGAAGCAGCCAGAGCAGCAGCACACAGAAGTGGCTGTGGGGAGGGTGACAGCGATGTCCCCATTCTCAGTTTGGCAGGGTGTGGTTGGGCTCTCCCTGACCCCCTGTGCCAGGCCCTGACTGCCCCTCTCTGTGTCTGGGGGTGCAGGTGATGATCCTGATCACAGGAGCCCACAAAGCCTTTGCTTTGTACAAAGCCATCGAGGACGGTGTGAACCACATGTGGACGGTGTCGGCCTTCCAGCAGCACCCCAACACCGTGTTCGTGTGCGACGAGGACGCCACGCTGGAGCTCAAAGTCAAAACAGTGAAATACTTCAAAGGTGAATGCTCGACCAGGCCAGGCAGCTGGTTTGTTACATTTTTAGGAGCCACGAGCCATCCTTTGCAGAGATGTTGCTGTATCATGAACTCCCAAAGGAGTATATTCCTTAAATATACCACAGTGGTACAAGTGTGAAGGTAAATGCTTAATGCTTGGTGTGGGAGCAAAGGCACAAGGACACCAGTAATGTCTAATTCCATTAGCATCCAATGAATGAGAATTTTCCTTTAGTATGTCTACTTAAATTGTCTTTTGACTCTCTCCATCAGGCTTAATGCTGGTTCACAACAAGCTCGTGGAGCCCTTGTACAGCATGAAGGAGATGGGAGCAGAGAAGAGCCAGTCCAAGAAGCCATACAGTGATTAATGTGCTGGGGCAGTGCTGAACCAGCTGCTGAAAACAGCTGGGAGAAAAGGGAACTGCTGCAGAAACTGATCTGGTATTTGTTCTTAAATTAGCAGAATGATTATACAGTTCCTTCTCTCCATTAAAGAGACAGATGCCAAACACTTGCCTTAATTAACCAAAGGAGGATGGGATCCAGCGTTCTGTGTTCCACAAACTTCTGCCACCAACTCATTCTCTGAAGGAAATGAAGAATGAGTTGTTTGCTCTGTGAACTGACTGTAATCATGGACTGAAGGCTGCAGAACTGAAATGTGAGGATAAATGGAAGTACAATGTTGCAGAAACAAGTGGCTGATCACTGTGGGGTGTATTCCTTGCAATTAGGACAAGTACCTCGTGTTATTCCTCCTCCATGAAACACTCTTACATTAGAATCCTGGAGAATAGGATTGTCCAGCTGGAGAAGGGAAAGCTCAGAGCAGCACCCACAGCGACAAGAGCCCAGCGAGAAGATGGAACCAGGGGGAAGACGAGAAGGGACAGTGGGGCCTGAGTGGAGACACGATGTTCACACTGGAGAGGATAAAACCCCACTGTGGGAACAGCCAAGCAGTGGGACAGCATCCCCAGGGCTGTGCAGGCTCTGTCCTTAGGAGGTTACCAAGACCTGACTGGATAAAGCCCTGGCTGAGCCCCTTTTGAGCCACATGTTGGACCTGAGACCCCTCAGCAGAAGAGGCTCCAGCAGCATCCCCCACACAGGGTCCATGGTGCAGCTCAGGCACCTGAGGATGTCACTGTTGTCAGACACAAAGCCCTTGTTCATGTTCAGGCCCAGGTATGATATTCTATGCCTGGTGCTCTCCCCACTCCAGAATTTTCCATTTCTCCGAGGAAATGCCAAACCAGCCACAAACACTCTGTTCCCACTGGCTTCAGCCTCTGTTTAATTACAGACACCCCACACAGGTGGACAACAGCCAAGACCCCACCAATTCTGAAATGTGATTCCTGGGATTTCTATCCAATGAGGATATGAGGGGCAAGAAAACTGGGCAACGTTTATTTTCTTCATACAGAAATTTTGTAAACTGTTGATCTGTAATGTAACTTTCTACACTAAATGTCTTTAATTTTTTAAATGGTGACATTGACTGTATCTGGTGCTCAGTCTCACTGTGCTCATGGTACCAAAGCTGTCCTGGAGGCAGTTTGGTGGGAAGAGCTCCTGCTGCTCCCCCCCCCTTCCTTGCCCAGTGTTTGCTGGCAGGTTTTTCTCTGAGGGAAAAGCAGGGCCCTCGGGGTGGGAGGGCACTTTGCATCCATGGAAATCCCATGAGCAGAACACATTCTGTGCCAGCTCCAGGTGGGAGCTCTGGGCTGTCCCATTCCCAGGAGCACCTGGACACACCTGTGCTGCCAAGTCCGTGCCAGAAGGAAGACAAATAGGGACACAGCTGTGTTTACCATCTTAAAGTGAATTTAGTGCATGTGAAAGGTGCAGGAAATACAACTCAAACCATACACAAAACGTACACTTTTCCTACACACTGACCTAGAGCTTAAACTGAGGTGAGATTGCTCTTCCTTTCATCTTTTTAATCTCTGCCAGTTCCAGCAGGGCAGACTCTTCCTCTGCAGAGGGAGCTGAAGCACCACTCGTTTTGGCCGCATATCCCAGGATAAATTTATTAACTGTCAGTCAGAACTGAGTGAGCTGTGGTCACCCTGAGTTCCTGAGGAGTCTCAGCTCCAGAGCTTTCCATCCAGGCCCTTCTGTTTTTGAACACAGCACATGCAGCTTTAATTTCCAAATAAACTTTTAGACTGTTCTGCAAGTGGAAAAACTTGTAAAAAATCAGTGGTTGCTTCCAGTAATCACCTTCATACTCACAAAACCACTTGCTGAGAATTTAGGGGAAACAATTTGGTTTCTGAAATAACTTGAAGTGCAAAACAGTAGGAAGAAGGGATCTAGTCCAGAAGCAAAAGTATCAACACTCAAATTTCGTATATGAAGAGTTAGTAAAAAATAAATTACTTCATCATCTGAGAACACAAGGTAATTATCAGTATCTTGAAGAAGAAGAATTCAAGTTCATCTCTTCCTGATACTTTTCACCCTCTCACTGGTCACATCCTCAGCTCACTGCCTTGGCACTCATCCCTGCCAAAACAAGGACAGGCAACTTGAGGGGATCCGACAGCAACACCGGGAGTCACCAACCTCACAGAAATCCCTGGAAATGGCTGTTGGTCATTTTCTGCCCAAGCTCTCAGGGATGCAAAGGCTCAGGCACAGCAGCCAGCGAGAAGGGTTGGGGATAATCAGCTTTAATGTCATTAGAAAGTACCAGTGACAGAGCCAGGAGCTGCTTTTCAGAGATGCACATCAGGAAATTCAGAAAAGCAACAAACTTTGTTGCTGAACACAAAAGACATTTTCAGTATTGTATCAGAAAACTCCCCCAGTCCAAGCAGCTCCAGAGGGAGCACTACAGCTCCACCAAACCACTCCAAACCCCACAATATTCATGATCCAAGGGTCTCCAAGGGTCAGTCTCCCTAAAGGAAACCCCCCAATATTTCCAGGATTTGAGGCTTCAGTTTTGTCTGTTGGCTTTTAAAAAAGGGGCACCTCTTGGTATATATTTTTCCAATGGTTTTCCAATTTCTGACTTCTTTAATAATGGACATGTTTGTTTGGGCGTTCCATGATGTTCCTGATCCCAGGATGGGGAAAAGTCTCCTTTGGTTTTGGCAACAGGCTCTGAGGTGTGAGTGTCCTGCAGTGCAGGGCAGTTACCGCTCTTGTATCACACAATGGAAGTGAAAAGCAAACAAAGGACACACAAAGCATCTGTCTCTGGTTTGTTCACCTTTTGGTGCTGGAGGAAGCTACTGATCATCATCTTCCACTTCCCAGAACTCCCCATCATCGATGTGCATGGCTTGAAACAATCTGCAAGACAGAAAATCAGTGATACCAGGGCATAAAAAAGTCAAATATGTTTACAAAGTATCACTCTAAATGCACCAGAAGTACAAAAAGCAGCGAGTTCCCCTGTTTTTTCCAGGATCACAAACCACCATCTGTGCCCTGTGGAATACACAAGGCTGAGAGGCTGCCACTGCCACCCTCCTGTGACCTGTCACCTGTCCCACAGCAGCACCTCTGTCCCTTGGCTCTTCCCCAAGGGAATGTGAGGCAGATCTGCAGCTCCTTAAAGCAGCTCTTCCCCAAACCCTCGAGCTGCTCCTGAGCATTGGCAGGGAAACATTTCCCTGCAGGCTGTGGCAGTGCAGAAAGGGTGGGGTCATGACCTGACCAAAAAAATCAGGAATAAGCTCAGAAGACTCCTCCAGAATTTAAAAACCAAAGTTCTTAACAAGCAAAACCATATCCTAAATCACTCCTGATTTTTACTCTTAGTGCAAATATTTGAGAGGAGAAACTGTGTCTTAAACTGTAGCTACAAATTTCAGGTAAGAATCTGGGAGAGACTGTAAGGAAAAGTAGAAAATAAGTGTTCCAGCAGTGGAGGAGGTCCCTGAAGCACCAACCTGTTGAAGCAGGGGGAGGAGGGGTCGTTGAAGTGCCGGTAGGGGTTGGCCCGGGACAGGGAGCCCATGCAGAGCCAGCAGAAGTACTGCATGCACCCTGTGCAGGTCATCTTGTTACAGCCGTCCAGTTTCTGGGGGGAAAACCAAGAAATGGTGAGAACAGAACCCTACTGCGGCAGGCTCCAGCCCCTCTCTGCCAACAGCCCTCAGAACCACAGCAGTCAGTGAATACAAGCCCCTGGCTCCACCACACTCTGATGTTTTCACTGGGAGCTGCAATCCCAGCACTGGAAATTGGTTAGGATACTGAAAATACTGGAAATTAGTATTTTTCTGAAGCTGGATTTATTTCCTGGCTCTAGTGTGAACTAGAGGTAGCCTGAAACACCTAGAAAACAAAAGGATTCATAGAGATCCAGAGTCAACCTGGATCTGTTTAGTGTGGGAGCCTGACCACCAGTCACTGTACTCCAGTCCCTGGGATCCACAAACATCACCTCACCTCCTTTTCCAGGTCACACAGACAGAAATGGAAAGCTCTTTTAATATTTCCTGGAGATTTCCCCTCCCTGGTGAACCTAGAGGCTCCAACACACCCAGAACTGCCTCCATGGGGGTTATTTCCTGTTCCATGATTCCCCAGCCTTTCTCTCCATACTCACCTCAATGTGGGTCCCACAGCAAGGACAAGACTTGGAGTTCTTTTCCAGCCATTCCTTACTCTCCATCTCCTCCAGGGCTTTCTGAATCACTCTCTTGCCATAGCGTTGTTCCAAAAATCTTTTATTTGTCTCATCTGCTTCTAAATACTCATTTCTCAAATCCATTAATTTCTCTGGGGGGCAAAATGCAACCAAACCAGACAACTTTGGTAAGATATTAGATATAGACATCCAGCTAACTGCAGAATAAAGACTCTCAAAGAAAACTAACATCATTAATTAAAAAGCAAGAAAACCATTAAAATACATGAGATGATAATGTTAAAACCACTCTGCCCAAAATTCAGCAGTTTTACACTGTTTTATTATAAAAGAGATCTGTTGATGGAATTGGAACAATGAAAAATAAACTAAAAATTGAATTTTTTTTTTTCTGACTATATATTTAATGAAATTCTGTCACAGGATTTTGAGGCCAGACAGAGAGAGAAGCCTCCATCTGAGTCCAGTATCAACTCTGACAATACAGAGTGAAAATATAAAGTAATACTCCCCCTGCTACAGCCTCTCAGCATTTTTCAGTCAGCAGTTTAGGCAGCTCCTGAACTGAGGAGTGTCACCAAAGGAATATTTAATTGCCAGCAACACCCCTCCTCCAAATGAATGTGTCTTTCAGAAAGCTCAGGGTGAGGAGCTCCCTTGCTCAGCTCTGGACTTTTCCACCCAAGACTGAGCCGTGTCTGGGTGTGACCGTGGAGCCCAGGGTGGGTGACTCACCTGCAGTGACCTTGCAGGGGGACACCCCGTGGTAAGTCATCTTGCAGAGGGTGCAGAAGGCGTAGTTGCAGCAGGAGCAGATGCCCATGGTGCAGCCGGGCTCCTGCATCACGGGGGTCTGGCAGCCGGGCCGGGGGCAATAAACCACATCAGCCATCAGGTCCAGGCTGGACTGCAGCAGCAGGCGGTCATAGCGGGCAAACAGCTCCTCCCCAACCAGCTCCTTCACCTGCAAACAGCCACATGCAGCGAAGAAATCCTTTACCCAGAGGTGCTGAGGCCCTGGCACAGGGTGCCCAGAGAAGCTGTGGCCACCCCTGGATCCCTGGCAGTGTCCAAGGCCAGGTTGGACGGGGCTTTGAGCAGCCTGGGATAGTGGAAGGTGTCCCTGCCCAAGGCAGGGGTTGGCACTGGATGAGTTTCAAGGTCCCTTCCAGCCCAAACCATCCTGGGATTCTCTGATTCCTTGCATCTGTAATTCTGAGCCTGCAGATTCTTGCTGCAGCAAGAAACAGCAAGTCAGTGAAAAGGTACTCACAGCTGGGATGAATCCACTTTAGATTCTCCAGCAGCTCACAGGGCATCAGGATCTGCTCCCAGGGAACAGGGACAGGACAAGAGGAAATGGCCTCAAGCTATGCCAGGGGAGGGTCAGGTTGGACATCAGCAGGAATTTCCTCACAGAAGGGGTGGTCAGGCCCTGGAAGAGGCTGCCCAGGGAGGTTTGGAGTCCCCATCCCTGGAGGTGTCCAAGGATGTGGCACTTCATGACAAGGGTTACTGGCATGGTGGGATCGGGTCAAAGGCTGGACTTGGTGATCTTGGAGATCTTTTCCAACCTAAATGGCTCTGGGATTGCCAGTGCCCACCCTGCAGAGCCACAGCCTGACCCTGGCATCGGGGTAGGTTACGGAGCTCCACAGCCCCTGTGCACGGGAATTACCTGGCCTGGAGTGGCGACAGAAGAACACTTGGGCTCGGGGCAGTTGAGGCAGTGCACTTGTCCATCCCTGATCTGGATTTCAAAGTAGTCCTTCAGGCAGGCTTTGCAGTACACGTGGCTGCACTCGGTGAAGTGCATGCACTCACTGCCCAGCTTCTCACAGAAGCAGATACTGCACGAGTACATCTTACTGTTAAAGCACTTCCTCCTCTGGGCCTGGTCAAAGTCCAAGATTTCCCTGATGAGACTGGACAAGGACTCCACGTCCTGCACAGCCCTGGCATCCACAATTTCCTCCTCAGCTGTGGCAGAGCCTGTGGCACCCCCACAGTCCTTCCCAGCCTCGAGGGGCCCCACTGGTGTCCGGCTCTGCCCCTTCCCCTGAGAGCACATTTTCAGCTCATATGGCGATGAAATATTCAGGTAATTCAGTGTTTCTTCCTTCAGAAACTGCATCCAGGCAAACAGGACCACACAGCCTCGGCTCTCTTCCCACACATTGTCCAAGTGTTTGCAAAGAGCGCTGAGCTGGGAAAGAACAAAGAATTCCTGATTTTGCTAAATTTGGACAACTCCTTACCGGGCTCCTCCCCTCCCAAAGTCCTTAGTGCAAACTTTGATTTCAAATTCAGCAGTTTTTATCCATAAAATACACATTAAATGGTTATCACAGATGCAAGTTTTCCTTCCTCAGAATAGTGACCAAATGAAAACCAGCAAGAGACAAAAGAAGAGCCAACTGAGGAGCAACATCATTGTTTTTCACTTTGCTTAACTGTTAATTATTAACTTACTCAGCTGTCAGAATGTTAAAAATCTTTCACAAACCTGGGCCTGGGAGAGCCATTTCCCACTGAGGGTGAACACGGGCGGGGAGGTCGATGGGTAGTCAGGTGGGAACTCGAAATTCAGCACGAGGGGAGGCAGGAAGCACACGGAATATTCAAACCCGCTGCTCTGGAGGCTCTCTGTGGAACTGCCTGAGCCAGGGCCCACCGAGGCAGTGGGAGAAATAACAGGAAAATGAAAACTAACAAACTTGCTGTTTCTGACAGCACCCAATGTCTGTTAATTTGATACATTTCTGGGGTTAAAATTATTTGTTCAACCCTAAATAACAAAACTCTCAGCGCAGGAAAATGTCACGGGGTTGGAGTTCTGTGATTAAAGCAGTTAAACAGCAGCACTGTGAAATGTCAGATCCTGCACAAACCAGGAGCCTGGAAACACATATCCTCAGGGGAATAAAAACCCAATAAATGAACTTAATTGTTCTGAAGAAGTGCTATTACACATCTTAAAAGTTTACTAAAGAAGTTCTCTGTATGAGGATTAAACTGCACAGATACAATCCCCAGCAAGCACAGCACAGGGTGAGCCACAGCTTTGTCCAGTGACTGTGCCCTCAGGTCACACCTGAGCTTGGTAAAGCCTCCCTCGGGATAACACCAAACATCTCAACTCACCCTTCACAAAAATTTTGAAGTCTTGAGGCAACTCCAGACAAATTCTTGTTTCTCCTCCTTGGACAGACTCTGCTCTCTTAAACTCATCCTCATCGTAGATGCTGGCCAGAGCCAGCAGCTCGTCCTCCTGAGCCTCCTTGTCCTCTGAAGACATTTAACTTTTCTGTGGAGTTACCTTCACTCTGCAACATCAACCAAGGTAACGCATCCAATTCAAATTATCAGTTTGAGGCATCTATTTTATAGCTTAGTAACCTTTAGAAAGACCCAAGTAACCATTCTAAAACAACGTGAAATATAGTTAAGGTATTTTACAGGTTGAATAAAATACTGGTAGCTTTACAGAATAAAAAAAACCCAACAGAACATTGAAAACTCAGAAAGCAAACTGTGTATTAGTAGGTTAAGACAACTGTAAGGGGGGAAATAACGAAATATGGAGACGGCCGAAGTGACACAGGGACATTTCACTGACGCTTGAAAGAAAACAGACCCCCCAAAACCCACATGAGAAATTAATTAGTAACAGTAGCTCTTGTCCGGCTCTAACGCAAACAGGGAAACAGTCCCATTTGTGATTGAAAATATCAGAAAAAGGTTCAAACCGTGCACGGGCAACTTGTAGATGCGCTCGTGGAGCATCTCAGCTCTACATTTGGGGAAATAAAGCCAGTTTCATGAGTTACCTTGCGAGTCAGAGCAGCGCAGAGGCAGAGCCCAGGAGCCGCTCCCTGACCATTCCTCCAGGGCCGGACTCCTCCCCTCCCTCAAGGCACGGACCCGGCGCTGCTGAGGGGAAACACCCGCGGCGCTGGCAGCGGCCTGGGGCTGCTGCGGACAAACAACAACAACAACAAGAGCACAGGCTCGGGGTTAAAGTCCCCTCGGCGCTCCCGTGCCCGACAGCTCGCTCAGGGCTTGGGGCTCATTTCCAGCCGCAGGAGCAGTGACCGAGCTGCGGGGCCGGGCTGGGCCGGGGCCCCCGGGCGGGCCGGGCCCGACCCCGCGGCTGTGGGTCCGGAACGACCCCCGGGCTCCAGGCCCAGCCTCGCCGTTGTTATGGCGGCTCCGGCCGCTGCCACCGCTGTGCCCCGGCCCCGCGGCCCCGGGGAGAGAGCCC
>VZRV01010783.1:5594-24956 GCA_013398115.1 Falcunculus frontatus | reverse complement strand
ACGCGCCGGCCCGGCCCCGCAGCTCCCCCGGCGGCCGGGAGGGCTGGGCCAGCCCGGCCCGCGGTGCTCAGTGCCCGCTCCGGGCCCCGCCCCCGGCAGGGACCGAGCGGGCTCAGAGCGCCCGCCTCCAGCAGCGGTGCTCGGGCACTGAACGGGCGCCCCAGGGAAGGGGCACGGTGGCAGCGCTGGGGTGTCTGTGCAGGGGCAGCAGTTGGACTCACTGATCCCTGGGGGTCCCTTCTAACGCGGGGCATTCCACGCTTGTGATTCTTCACAGGGGAGCCTGAACCCGCCACAGCCACCCGCAGCCCGTGGGCACGGGAGCCGCAAAGCCCCGGAGCAGCCCGGCAGAGCTCCCCGCACACCCCAAGAACCAGGGACACAGCCCTTCCCTCCACCCCGACACCGCTCTCTCTGCATTGGAATCAACAGCTGCAGCAGGTGATCCAGTAGAATCCAGTGCATTTATTTCTTGCAATATTTGAATGGGTGTTTTTCAGCTTTGGATTTTAACACATACAAATTAATTTTTGCAAGTTTAATGACAATCAGTACTAGAAGCAAATCATTGTATAAAGCTCATAGAAAAAAAAAACAAACAACAAAACAAACCAACATATCCATCAGTTCTTGGTTTTCCTGGAAAAAAAGAAACCAAAACAAAAAAACCAAGCATTCCAAATGAAGGCCTCGTGGAAGCAAGCATACCCCTGCCAGAAAAAGTTAGGAACAAGTCAGAATCAACTATCAGCATAGGCAGCTGAAATACAAGTATTCACTCTTTCTACAAGCAGCTAATTTAACTAGAGATAAGGAGTTTACAGGGCCTAATTAGCTGGGGAGTTTGTGAGAAACCCACTCCCACGTCCAGGAGCACATTCTGAGTCTGATCTGCAGTCTGGGCTAAGGAATAAAGGTGCTGATGAACCACCCCCTGCTCTGCAAACCTCCTGTAACCATCAACTGTTCCAGTGCAAATCAGAGTGAATCCAGAGCAGGCATTGATACTAAACCAAGGGCAATGGAAGACTCTGCCTTGGCTCTCCCCTGCCCTCCTTGCTGTGCCAGTGCTGCAATCCGCAGGGAAAGGGAAGAGCAGGGTGCACATCAGACTTCAGATGTTGCCGTCTCCCTCCTTCAAGGGAGGATTGACTCAGCCTGGACATTAGAAATGGAGAAGCAGCTTATGGCTGTTCCTAGAGGTCTAGAGACTACCAAAACTTCTAAATACAATCAATAAAGGCAAACACTGCTGAGCTGAGCGAGTCCTTCGCCACCTCCGTGTTCTGACCTGCTGCCCTGCCCAAACCTCTCCAAGAGTTACCAAGAGCGCTGTGGGATTCGCTTGCTTCAGTTTGTATTCAGAACATACAAAGTTGACAACTTAAAGCTTTATTGTAGTTTGCAATAATATAAACAAGTGCTGAAATTCAGTCAATGTCCATTTCTGGAAGCTTCTTGTCGGTGGCTGTGGGGGCAGAGCCCTGCTCGGGGGGCTGGGTCCCGCTCCCAGCGTCTCCCTGCCCGTCCAATGGTCCGTTGGGTTCTGTCGGCTTCTGCTCCTCCTTCGGCAGCTCCACCTTGGGTTTGGGTTTGTTCACTATGGGATTACAAACATTTGCCAACTCCTAGAAAACACAGAAATAACACATCCTTAGAAATGGTTTATCTCCCACAGCTGAACTTTAACTTTTGAAACCACTGCTGGGAATACTCCGGTTGAGGGCTGCTGTTCCCTGGTACTTTTGAGATTTCTCACCTCAGAATTTTCTGATACAGCAATAAACACAAAAATTCATGGAAATACAGTGAGTTATGTAGAAAAACTTACTTTAGCTTTAGCCTGTATGTCTTTTGCTTTTATAACTGGGTCCAAAGTAAGACTCCTCTTGTTCTGAAGGTTGAGGTTGTTGTTCATCCACTCCATGGCTTCATTGGCGCTCTTCTCCACCTTTGCCACGTCTGCTTCATCGAGATGCTCATACAGTTCATCCTGCAACACCCAAACAGGAGCAGCTGTGTCAGTGCATGAGCACAAACTGCAACCTGATTTCCTCAATGCTTAGCTTCGAAATACTAAAGACGATTTAGCCAAGAGCTGTTGGGGTTAACAAATCAACCGAGCTGATCACCCACAGCTCGGTAACCAGAGACCTGAAGTTCTCCTGCTGCTGGCCTTTTGCCTCCATGAGGAAATCAACACCTGGTTAAAAAGAGACTGAGATGTGCAAGGCCCAAAATCCACTTCTGAAAATCTATTAAACATCATAAGAACTCATAAGCTCACTGGGAGGTTGCACCAGATTTTTGTCTGAAGCAGGTTACCTAAAATTCAGAAAATATTTGTACCATTTCCTTGCATTTTCCAGAAATTAAGTATGGAAATACCTTTGCTTTGAATGCATGAACAGCCTTCATGTACTGCTGGATTTGCTTCCCCAAGTCCTCAAATGCTTTTGGTCTTTCCTCTGATTCTTGGAATCTTGCCTGAATAGGCTGACCCAGAGTCTGAAACAAAGCACAACAGATAATCAAAACTCACAGAGCATCACTGAGGGATCCTCAAGGTCTGACAGGATACATCAACCTTCCTGAACGCCTCAGAACTCTGACTCTGAACTCCCTCCACTGACAGGAAAGACTGAGCCTCCCTCAGCCAAGGTGTTACAGGTCTGTTGGAGATCTGCTCCTCGCACACGTACAGTCCAAAGCAGGCAGTTTGTTACCTCAGAACCAGCAGACCCCAGACCGCTCCTCACCGGAACAAAGTTCCCCAGCTTCAGTGAATTCCCATGGGAATGTAAGAACCACTAACCTTCAGTTCTGTCAATTTATCAATGTAGATTTGTTTGGGCTGGTCTTCACCATCTTCATAAAGCCAAATTTCTGTATCTTCCAGCTTCAGTGTGAAGCTATTCCGATCCTGCAGCAATCACACAAAAGAGGCAGGTGACATCATTCATTAGGTGACAGATGGCATTAAATGGTACCTGGAACCTTTCTGGAAGGGCTGTATTTTTAGAACATAACTCTGTCTGGAACTCTTTATCCTATTTTAGTGAAAAATAAGAAATAAAATATTCTTCTGCACAGCTTTGTGGTGGATTGCAGGCCCAAGGAAGAACCATCTGTGACAACCACAGTTCAGATCAATACTGTCACATAAAAGGCTTTTTTGTCCCCTGCACGTTTTCATTCTCACTACATGAGCAAGCCTGAGAACAGAGGGAAACTTTCCTTTAGCAAAGGTGCCATAAATGTCACCTGGCATGTCCCAGTTTGGGCTCTGCAGACACCTGGCTGACAAAGCTCCATTACCAGCAATGGAGATGCAGTCAGGAGCTTAGAGAGTCATCCCTAAAGCAGAGTTAAATTCATTACACAGCCAGCTCCTTCAGTACAACAGGGAAAGCTGATTAATAATGCCAAGAGATTTTTAGGAAACCAGTTCAGATACAGGTGCCCCCATTTAGTACGTTATCACTAGAGCCAGAAAGGTTACAGTTATTTCTTCAAATTTCAAGTCTGAATATGTAATTTATGTAAACGTAGTATGTGATACAGGTCAAGAGTTGCTAAATCCAACTGTTGATTGTACCACAATGTACCAGGACAATCAAGCAGCAATACTCACATCCTCACTGACGTATTTCTCGTAAACACTGCACAGTTTGTCTCTCATTTCATACACATACTCCTCCACTGCATTCTTGGCATCATTCCTCTCCTTCTCCAGCTTATCCTGCATTATCATCTTACCCTGTGAACAACGTGTCAAATTAGTTGGCTACAAAGCTCATTATTTAACATTTATTTCCAGGACACCTTGTTAGCAAAGGCTCAAACCAGATCAAGATTTTGCAAAACTGTGATTTACAGAACTGTTCTAACACAGCACATGACTGAAAACTCATTTCAGTTTTGGTGTGATGTCCAATACAGCACGGGACAATCCTCCTCCAGCTGAGGAACCTCCACCCTGAAGGTCACCTGCACCTTGTACCTGCAGGTGATTCTGGAGGTTTCCTGCAGAACAGCCCTTTGAGAGTTACAGCTCCACTGACCAGGAGCAATGAATGTCTTCTGCCTCCACTGGGCACTGTTGTTCACCTCTGACTTCTAACTGCTCGTTTTATTCCTTTTCATCTTTCCTTGGCCATCCTTAACCATGTTTAATGAACAACGACATTTCTGGAGACCAACGAGTGACATTTTTAGCTTGGGCAAGGAAGGGTTTACCTCATTCTCAATGAACAAGTTGAGCATGTCCTTCCCTATCTGCCACACCAGCTGGTTCTCGATGGGAAGGTCCACTGTGGTCGTCTTCACTTTGGCCTTCTTGGCCTGAGGTGGCTGATCCACTTTCTTGTCCTTTGAGTCAGCCTGACAAGTCTGTATTAAGGAAATACATAAATACATTCACAGTAAAAACAGCATCACCACTCAGTTCAAGGGGAGCAGTCAAGGTTTATACCAGAAGAACCGAGTGCCTCAACAAGAGAACCAAGCACTCCCTGCCATTCTGACACCTCAGCTGCTGAAGCCTGAGATAATTAATGCAGCCACCGACCTTTTCTGGGCACTCTGT
Source organism: Falcunculus frontatus (assembly GCA_013398115.1). NCBI lineage: Eukaryota > Metazoa > Chordata > Aves > Passeriformes > Falcunculus > Falcunculus frontatus. The sequence continues at coordinate 20,368 of VZRV01010783.1, read as the reverse complement.
CTACATTCATGGGGGAGGGCACTCATGGCAGAACACTGTTCTAGTATTCAAGTTATTGAAAACTAGATGATTATTTCTTCCCTGAACAGGAGAGTTCCCCCATTTTATCAGTACCAGGTCACCTGACAGGTCTGCAGTTATCAGTGCCATTTGTGTCCTTTCTAAAGCTCTAATCACAATAGACCACCAGTGCACTGAAATAAAAGTTCAGCTTCCAGAACTATGACAAAAGCAGTAGATGTGCTCACACTCCTCATATTCTCAGGAATCTCATGAAAATAAAAGTCTCAAATACTCCTGTTACCTCCATTTCTTCAGACTCTGCCTTATTTTCAGGTTGGGTTTGCTGTTGCTCTTCAGCCTTTTGTTGCTCCTCGTCTACTTGCATCTTCTGAAATTCAGAGAGATCCAATTTCACACATTAAACAAATGCAGATCACTGCTTCAGTTCCTAGGCTGATCCCTTAACACCTCTAATGCTCTTTAGGCAAAAGAAACAGAATGAAAACCGAAGGAATAAGTTATGAGCTCCCAGTCTTTGCTCCAGCAAGCCACAGCTCCAACATTAAGAATTTGATCTATACCTCAAATCCTGGTTTCAAGAGTGCTGTCACTGGTGTAACATACTACAATTAGTACTCAATCTCATACTTTAGTTGTGGGCATGTCTAGTAAATCCTTACACAAGCCTGAGACCTTGGCCAGCTGTGCTTCATGGGGATTCTGAGCAGCTGGGAGCAGTGAGTCTGTTACCTCTTCCTCCTTCGCGTGCTGATCTGTCTCCATTGGCTCCTCGTTCTCATCAGATTTATGAACCTCCACCAAAGATGCACTTGAAACACTGAAGATGCCATGGATATTCACTCTGACTTTGACTTTCACTTTGGAACTGGATCCATCTGTTTGAGGAGTGACCTTCTGAACCAAGAAGTGAGCTAAACCGAGAGAAAAAAACCAAACACTTTTGATTAACCCAAGTACTGAATGCAAAGCAAACCCCAACTGCTGCTGACACAGCTCACTGCAATGTGCTCAGCAAATGTTAAAACCTACTCAAGTTGGACAATTCAGTATTTTTACTCAGCAGTGCTGGGGCACAGCTATTGGGAATTCTCTGTGTAAAACCTGGTGTTACTTTTATCAGAGCAAAAGACTGCCCAACGCTCAGTGTGCCCCTACCAGGTCTGCTCCAGTATTAGGATGCTCCTTTTGCCCATAAACTTCATCTTACTCCACCTATTCTACTGAAAATCCCTTTGAAATGTTGTCCTGAGAGCATTTGCAGTAGGCTGCACATCCAAACTACATATTTAAGACAGAAAAGGCTTGAAACACAGGAAAGACTCTTAGTTAAAGGTAAAGAATGGTGCTAACCTATAGCAGGGTCTGGGTAAGGCAGCTCCTTGGGGGAACTGTAGTAGGCTTCCAGAGTGAAGGGCTCCTTCCTGTAGAAAGTGAGGACCTTGGAAAAGGGAGCAGCATGGTTCTTGGGGAAGACCTCACAGTCACTGCAAGAGCAAACACAGCCTGTGTCAGCATGACAACACAGATGGTAAGGTAACAACGCATTTCTAGATACTCTCAATGGAAAAGTTTCCTTAAGAAGTGACAAGACTGTCCTGATTTTTCAGGTTAAATAACACCAACAGCCGTGCAGGAAGTGCCAAACAGCCACTCGACCTTGGTTTTGTTTTCTACCACCATTAACTTCACAAGTATCAAACCTGAAGTGTTAAACGGGCATTTAACCCTGGAAATACCCTGTTCTAAGGGTATTTACTCACGTTTGTTATTTATTCTGATCATCGCCAGTAATTTTAAGCTGTAACATGCAAGAAGATTGAACTGTTTTTACCTTAGGCCTTCCTCTGCTGGCGAATTCCATCGCAAAGAGATGGGGTATGGTATCAAATCTGTGATAGAAAACTCTCTCACTTTGAAAGCCGGGGACAAAATCGCACACTGCAAGAGCACAAAAACCACATTACAAACGTTCAGACTTTAGGTGAACAAACATTTCATTCAGCAAGTAGCTATTGATGCTGCTTAATATCCTCACAGCTAAAACAAACAGCACTTTTTACCTGCAGTGCACAACCTCGTGCCACAGCCTCATCTGCGTTCAGGGTCGTACTGACTTCTTTGCCAAAAAATTTACTGATCTTCTCTTTTACAGCAGGGATTCTTGTGGTACCACCAACTATCTCTACTGCATAAATATCCTCCTTCTTTAACTCTAGAAAGGAGTCAGACAATAGATGAAATGTTTCTTTTTCACATGAATACACTGATGTCATAAACCAGAAGTTTTAATAGACCAACTCTAGGCTTGTTCTCTAAGTTTCTAAGCAGTAAAAATTTCAGATTTCAGCTTGTGTGAGAAAGTTTTTTAATCTTGGAACTACTAAACAAGAAATTGTTTTGTGGTAAGTCCCTGTGTCCAACATGCAAAGGAAGCCTGCACTCTGGCTGCCTCCTGTCTGCATGCAGAACACCCCCAACACACCCCCCCACTTACTGGCTTGCTCCAGCACGCTGCGAAGGGGCGGCTCCACTCTTGCCAGGAGTCCTTCACACATCTCTAAAAATTTGCTCCTGTTGGAAGAAGCCATAAACAAAGCTCTAGGACACCATAAGCAACGCTGCAAACACAACAGGATGCCCAAACTGAAGGAATGCCACTTTCACTGTGTACTGCAGGGTTTTCTCTCCCCCAGTCCTAGCTTTATACTTTAGTATATTCTCCCTGACAAAAGGTGGTTAAAGTAACCCTGGCATCCTTGCAACATTCCCAGCCCTCCCTCCTAACTCAAGGCCACTGACAAGGCTCTAAACATTTTCATGTCCAGCAGCATTCCTGCGCGTGTTGCTCTTTCATTTCTCACCTCCCTGCAGTCCTAAGAGCTGATACTTAGTACCAAGTTTTTAATTGCCTGAAGTGCACTCTAAAGTTTCCCTGTGTAGAGGAGCCAAGGTTACCTGTTCATGGTTCCAGACACGTCTATATCATTCATGAAGCACTCTATGTTCATAGGCAGGTCAGAGGCATTGGCACTCATCAGCTTCTTCAGCCTCTCACACTCCTGGTACAGCCTCAGCAGCGCTCTGATCTTGGACTTGATGTCGAGTTTGTATTTCTTCCCAAACTCCTCACAGAAGTATTCCACCAACACCTCATCAAACTTCCTGCCTCCAAGGGTCGTATCGAACGCTGTAGCAAGAACCTTAAAGGAAGGGAACCCTTCAGTAACAGTACAATGTGCCAGTACTCAATGAAAGCAATCAGCAGTTAACATCAAAGCACTGCTTTGTTTCAAATTCAGTTCAACTCTAAGTCAAAGAAATCGGCCTTCCTGGAATGAGGTGACAGCTGCTTTAAAAGGAATTTAGGGAGATAGGGCAGGACTTAGCAATACAATCTGTTCCAGAGCTTGTGCTAGGAGCAGGCCTCTGTTTCCAAACTCTGCTTAGCCACAGTCAGTTTGAGTCATATCCCAGTTTAATATTTGATGCCTCCTAAGGGTGGAACGTGCTTAAACCAAACTAAAAATAAAACAGGAAGAGAATAAATGATATTAACTCTTAAAACAGGTGCTCATTTTTGATGAAGGAATTATCTGCAAAGAACACCTGTAAGCCCACCCACCTCAGCTCATTCTGCTCTGTAAACACACCAGGAATTATTTTTTTAGGAACAGGAATCAGTGAAGTATCACATTATTCTCAATACCCCTTCAGACTGGCTTTGGTCTCTACACTGCCCAACAGCCCTCCACTCTAGACCCCCAAGCATCCCTCCCACACTGCCATGGCTTCCAAGTTAAAAAAACAAATCCGAGAGAAACGCAAAGGTTACATTTCCTCACCAAACAAAACTATGAGAAAACAAGTGTTTTCAGAACATTTCTCAGCATCTCGCTACTTCATGCTTTAAATTTTGCATCTGTTTCTCCAGCCACTCATGAGAAAGTTATTTTAACTGCCAAGTCCAGACTGTAATAATAAATTGTAATAATAAAAAAGCCACTAAGATATTAGTATTTGCTGGAGAACAGCAATGCTTTGGCAATGTACACTCAGAAGTATACTGTCATCTGCTGAGCTTCCACTGGCAGCTTAAAGCAATCAGGAATGTTTCTACTCTTGCACATGAGCACCACAGTGAGGGCTCAGAAACAACGTCTGGCACTTACACCACTGGAGGAATTCCTGGTTTAACACCAGATCTCATGACTGAACTGGAGTATTTTTTTTGAAAGTAGCACACAGTCAGATATGATAATTTCTGAATAAACCATTTAATCCAGGTTTTTTATTCTTTGCCAGAGTCTGCTGATTAAGGCATGCTTGCTTCCTCCACACACTGCTCAAAAGCTCTCTAGTTCCCTGTCCTACTTTTTGCTCCAGACAAAGTGCAATTTTAAGAACATTAACTGAGCTGTGTGGATGCCCCTCTGTGAAGCCAGGCAGGCTTGCCTGCCACAGTCCATGGATGTGCTGATGAATGTTCTACAGATAATTAAAATGGATGTGTAACAGCTTGTTTACTTTCAGTTTGCCTTTGTTGAATGCACAAACAGAAACTTGATATGCAGAATGCCCCATGTCCACAAAAACAACGTTCCGTGGCTTTTCTTCCAAGGCAGGCAGGTCTTGCTTATAGATCCCATATGCAAGGGCAACTACAGAAATAAAAGTATAGTTAAGACATTCAGGTTTATAATTATCAAGAAATAAGCAGTAATCAGGAATCAGCATAAGCATTTCATTGCGCTTCTCAAGCTACAGACACTGATCTCTCATTAAACAAAATTCCCAATGCTAAAGAAACACGGAAGAACATTAAACAGTACCAGCCCCTCCCTCAGCTGCATTAAAACAGATATTCATGAAACATCTTTATGCCTTTGTAAAGCAATGAAAAAACAGACCAGAATTTTAGAAACTTCCTGATCAACTCATCTATTTCAAGTGTACAAAACCAGCTGTAATTCCAGAAAGCAAGGCTCACCGGCAGAACAAAAGCCCTTTGATACAGTAAAACTACAACACCGAGTGAGGGAGAGGAAGGAATTACCTGCAGTTGTTTCATTGATTAGTCTCAGACAGTTGAGACCAGCAATCTGGGTAGCATCCATCACAGATCTCCTTTCTGCATCTGTGTAGAAACAAGGAACCTGCAAGGAGGTCAGAGAGCCAATATTAACATTTACAGGAGCCACCTTCAGTAAACAGTTACAAGTGTGGACAGTGAGCTCGTGGAGTACAGCTGAGACCTCCTTCAAATGCAGTGCTCCTTTCAGTTGCAACAGAGAAAAAGAAAAAAGAAAATTACATGAACATAAAGTTACTTTTTCCATTCCCTATCACAAGCCACTCATTTTTGGAGCACATAATCAGAAACAGGTATCAAATATTATTTATGCTGTTAATCAGCAGCAATTCAAGACCATTAATGAAATAAATCTAGTTCTCAAGAGATGTAAGATACAGTTTAAACAGAAAAGAAATATACCTGGATATTCAAGTTTACCGGGCAATTTAATCAGATTTAATTTAATGCTGCAGCCATTTCAGTTCAGACAGGAACTAAGTTTAGTGCATTCTGTTGGATTCCATACTTACAGAAACAACACAGTCAACCACAGGCTTCTTAAGCGCATTCTCAGCGGTCTCCTTTAATTTGGTAAGAAGCATTCCTGTCACCTGCTCAATTGTAAAGTTTCTTTCTTCTTCCATATACATGGCCTTCAAATAAAAATTGTGCACACTCATTACACCGCAGTGGAACCCATGCACCATCCCCATTATCAGCCTTTCATTCCCTTCTCTATTAAGGCTTTCCATTCAAACACAACACAAACTACAGTGACTAGATTCAAAACAGAGAAATAAAAGGAAACCTTATCGGTTTCCTCCTCTGGCTCTTTCTCAGACATGCCAGACTTACCTTGATGCCAGTTGAGCCTGTTGGCAGCTGGACAAGTTCATAGGCAAGGCTTGCTTTTTCAGCTTGAACAAAGGGATCTGAGAATGCACGACCATGAAATCTTTTAAAACTTTGTACTGTATTCTTTGCATTTGAAATAACCTAGAGGAAAAGAAATCTTTAATACAACGTGGCAAGGGAACATCTGAATTTCAAACAGAAGACAGAGTTTTGTTCTCATGCTTCTCTCGCCAGAATATTTTTGTCATTTGTATCTTAACAGTATCTGGGCAGGTGCTGGGAGGCAACTTCCCTCTGGTTGCTCAGGGAACCTACAGGAATTTGAGATGGAAAATAAAATGTACTCTAAAAACTGAGCCAAGTCTATAAAATATTGATTACAACAGCACTCAAATTTCATAGTGTGTGTGTAGGACACTCTTCAGAACTGTCAGCAAAACCTCTTTCCCACTTACCTGTTTTCTACCCTCTACCTTTCTACAATCAGTGATTGCCGAAACATAACAAGCACATGGATGTAAATTCCAGCTCAGGTTCATCACATGCACATGACACTCAACACACAGATATTCCCACAAAACAGCTCAAGGACCTGCTCAAGAAGCTTTAAAAAGTCAGGAGGTCCCCTAAGATGATACTGTCACCTTGATTTAACTGACAAAAGGTAGACCGACTTTCATTAACAGCAGAGATCAGCACAGAGAAGTGAAAGCCCATCCCAGCTCATTTCACGTAGCACAAGTGAAGGGAATTCTGTCACTGACACCAGAGCGAGGCACGCACTGAAAACCACAGGCACTGAGAGCAGACAGGCACTGTTCCACAGAGCATTACCTGGGATTTGGGCTCAGGCAGGTGTCTACTTCCTAAGTAACTTGGGCTGGATGTTCTCTAAGTTTAGTCTGTGCAGGACATACTCATCTCTACAGGGCTCTGCACCAATGGATTTCGTTAAGCTAAGCAGACACTCAATTCCAGAAAAAACAGCTGTGTTTGGTTCTAGTACAGTTGTGCTGTTCTTGAATAACATGGCTGTGTCCAGGGATTTTTGTATTTTAGATAATGAATCTTCACACATCTCTAGGCTTTATAGGCTAAGAAAAACCAACTGTTTGACTAGTCACTTCCTGTAGAAGACTTGAAAAAGATAAATCATCTTTTATAGGGGTTATTTACACAGCAACATCAAATCTGATACAGCAGGACCCAAATACCACGCGTAGGACAAATCAGCTTAACTTGTTCTCAATCCTTAAATCACATTTACCTGCCTACAGCAACAGAAACTCAGACCACGGGCAAGAATACCCAAGAGAGATATTTAATATTTAGGTTGTAATTCAGCCACAAAGGGTCAAGAAAGCTCTATCTATTTACACTCAAATATGTCCCCTTTCTGCCAAAATCATGCACTTAATGGAATTCTATAGAACAGAGTCACATAATTAAAAGCCATCATAAAGCTCAGGAACCGGAACAAGCTAAGGCAGGGTGAAACACCACTGCTTAGCTTTAGAACTTATGTTTGCAACCTGAAAAAAAAAACCCAGTAGTTCTCATAATTTCTTAAGAGGCACAGCTTTATTCTGTACAATTCATTATGTGCAAGGATCAACCCTGAGATTTCTCTGTCAGATGACAAAGCAGCAGTCCATGGTGAACAGCTGAGGGAAGCTCAGCTGTTCATCAGTTATGGAGAACCCAGGGCAGAAGCTCAGGGACATCTGTTATCTGCAGTGATAAACCCCACACTGCTGCTCTGAAGCTGTTTTACCCAAACCCCACGCTCACCTGGCTTTTAGCTGCAGCACCAATCGAGCGATTCTTGGGCCCAAAGGATATACAGGCTCTGCAAGGAAAAGAGTGAGTTCAGTCAGTGACTGTACAGCTGCACTGCACATCTTTTGGGTAAGACATACTGCTACTGTTTAGAAGATCACTGGTCTAATTAATATGATTTGGTCCATTAAGGAAGTTGGTCACTCGCTGCAATCTATGCGTGGAACGTTCTGTGGATTCTGGGAAAAACAAGCACTATAATTGCATTTAAAACAGCAATAGCCCTCCCTGCAGAACAGCACTAACCCCAAACTCATCCACGCTCCTTCGAGTTTCCCCTCTAAGCACTGACAGGGCAGACAGCCTTATCTCAGTAATTGCCCCTGTATCTGATGCACGCAAAGGTAAGTTGGTTGTTAATAACACAGGAAACACTCGACTGTTCAGCAGACAAACAGCAGGTGAATCAGATATAAAGGAAATTGTTCCTACACGTCTGTAGCAGATGCTAACTAAGTTTTCTCCAGCTTTAAGGCAAACCCTTCAAGGGCAGGAAGAAAATATCTGCAGAGAAAGATTGGTCTTTCAGAGTTTCATCTGTACTCACTGAAGTAACGTGGAGCACAGAAAGAGAAATTATGTTTTCCTCTCCACTACTTTGCGACAGCCTGCAGTTCTGAATAAAGAAATCCTCCTTTTTGGAGAAATTCCTAGGCCGATTCAGCCTCTTGATTTACATATTTAACAAACTGTAGGAGCCCTAACAAAATGAAATCCAGCCCTCTAATCCAGGTTCCTCATACCACTGAGGTAAATTTGGTGGGGGGAACCCTGCCATTAGGCAAGCAGATCTTTACTGCTCACACAACATCCCAACAGTCTAATTAAGCTGCTCTCCATGCAGCAGGTTAAGAATCTGCTTTACAGCAGGGTGATGGCACAGGGCTGCCACAGGAAACATTCCAGCTCAGCCTGAGGTTTGGAATTGGGTGTTCCAAGCAGAAACTGTCAAAACCAGACCTGAAGGTTGGGGTGATAGAATTGCATCGGGTTTATATCTTCTTCTAATTTATTAGTAACTTCATAAATGCAACAAGGCCTACCCATAAGCATACGTTGCAACAGACTTAACATTTCTGAATAAATCTGTAGTTGTTTCAAACAACTATTCAAGAGATTAGTTTAAAAAAGAAGGTAAATTTTTGCTCTGCAGACCCTCAGGCCCACACCAATGGAACAGGAGGTGAAAATCTAACAAGCCCAGAGCAGGGAGCTGGTTATTAATTTACTCTGTCTCCTGAAAGGAATTAAGACGGGAATCGTTGCCTTTCTCTTGGACAAAAAAAAATATCCATCTATTTCACTGTTGGATTCACAAACCAAGATCCCCTCACCAACACAAATGCACTAATTAACATGAGAGCCTTGGGGAGTCATGCAGGGACCCAGCACAGAGGTGAGTGAAACTGGGAAGAAGGAGGGAGAGAAGGAAGAATTTTCATCCAGTCTCATTCCCCAAATCAGTTCACAGGAACCAGTAAACTCATGAAATACAAATTACACTCTTACACAATTTCTGGAAGCTGAATAACTAACTAGTGCATTTTAAGTAGAAACATTCACAGTGAAGGTCATCAGAGGTCTAATGAAACAGCTTCAGAAAGTTAAAATCTTTGCTTCACATACCTGGAGGCACCACCTCACCCTCCCACCCACTGCCACTTCCTGGGAAGATCCCCTGTCTCCCAACAGCTCGTGTCCTCTGCACTGATGATCAGCAACAGCCAGAAGAGCTGCCAGAAGGGCAATCACAACGCTTTCATTTAACTGAAGTCCCTTCATCCCTACAGAAATAATTAAACTATCTCATTTCTTCCTCTCAGTTTCCACCAGCTTTCTACCACTTTTCCATGTCCAAAGACAAACATGGTTTGCACAGCTTTGGGATGTACAAGTTTAAATTTTACAGGATTCCAGAAGAATCCAAGCACCAGAGCTGAAAGCAGATTCTGTGGGAATGTCATCTGTGCCACTGAACTCAGTGCAATGCACTCAGTTGGGGTTTATTTCAATAATACAAATTATTACACTAACACACAGAAAACAGTGTTTAACCCTGACCATGAGCCATTGTCTGAGGAAGCCTGCCACAACACCTTGCATGACTCCCCCACTGTAACAACTGCTCAGCACTGACTTTTTGAACCAGGCTTCTGATTCCAAGTCACTTAAACACCATTTAGAATTTCTTTTAATAGAAGGGTCTGCTTGCAGAATGGTTTCCTGCATTCCCTCAGAACAGTACCTGGAGATTAAGTCCTGTTAAAACCCTCTCATTTTCATTATGCTCATTTCTTCCAATTCCACTTCAGGCTCCCATAAATGAATTATTTCCCAAGAGATGCACTGTGTCAGATATTTTATTTAGCTCATCTCCTTCAACAAGGGAGATCTGTGCTCACATCTCAAATACATAGATATATTTATCAACAGAACTTCAACTCCCTAAGGGCCAAATACCTACAGGTATTAGAGCACAGCTCTAATCTTCTCTACATTCAGTGTTTTCCCAACACATCCAACCTTTAAACTTCCACGTTATTGAGAAGACTTAAGAGATCTCCAGATACTTGAGCACATGTGCTGAATTCAAAATTTCCTTCTCCATTTATTCATTGCTTAGAGACAGGAGCAAGCAAACAGTGATGTGTTGTCTACGGAGAAGCAAGGTCACTCTGGGCTTTCTGAAGTGATACAAGAGATCTAAAAATCCCCAAACATCAAAGACGATGCAATTGTCTCACCGAGACAGCTACTTCAGTGTCTGCTTAAATAAAGCCATGCTGCAACAGAGGGTAAGCTGCAGGAACACTTTTAGGACAGCTTTCCCCACAGTTCCCCTCCAGGTCTGATGCCCAATTCTTGATGCAAATTCTTTTTCTGCTTTCATTTTGCAATTCATTCACGGAGTTTTATCCCAGTTCTCTCTCTCCTTCTTAGGAAGTTCCTTATTAAACAGAGGCACTTCACACTCCTGTTGAGAATGTGTTGGGAGGGATCATTATATGAGCAGGGCTAGAAGATACTGATTGCGTTGTATCATGGAATCATGGAATGATTTAGGTTGGGAGGGACCTTAAATCTCATCCCATTCCACCCCTGCCATGGCAGGGACACCTCCCACTGTCCCAGGCTGCTCCAAGCCCCGGCCAACCTGGCCTTGGACACTTCCAGGGATCCAGGGGTAGCCACAGCTGCTCTGGGCACCCTGTGCCAGGGCCTCCCCCCCCTCACAGGGAACAATTTCTTCCCAATATCCAACCCACACCTCCTCTCTGTCAGTTTGAAGCCATTCCCCTCGTCCTGGCACTCCAGGCTGCTGAGCAGCTTTCCCAAATTCTGATCCCAGGACAGGCCATGGGGCTCGCACCGAGCCCAGCAGCAGCTCAGCCCTCCCCTCTCTGGTCCTGCCATGCTGGGGGCACAGTGCTGGAACGACCGCGGGGCGATGGCAGCCGTGCCACCAGAACACGGCGTGTGAACACACAGGGAATTAAGGTCTGGCACTTCCAGCAGCCAGGGATGCTTTTCCCTGCACTCAGAGCCCCTGTCCTTCTAATCCCAAGAGCACAGCCCCACCTCGGGGGGGACAAACCGGCCGTACTGCACCGAAGGGCTGAGAGAGCTGCGGCTGTTCAGCCTGGAAATGAGAAGGTTGTGCGGACACCTCAGAGCATCTTCCAGCGTCTGAAGGGGCTACAGGGAAGCTGGAGAGGGACTCTGCATCAGGAACTGGACTGACAGCACAAAAGGGAATGGCTTCAGACTGAAAGAGGGGAAATTTAGGTTAGATATACGGCAGAAATTGTTCCATGTGAGGGTGATGAGGCACTGGCACAGGCTGCCCACAGAAACTAGGGCTGCCCCATCCCTGGAAGTGTTCGAGGCCAGGCTGGATGGGGTTCGGAGCAATCTGGTCTAGTGAAAGGTGTCCTTGCCCATCGCAGTGGGCTAGAACTGGATGAGCTTTAAGGTCCCTTACAACCCTTTACCATTCTATGACTCTGTGATTCTACGAACGGCAGCCGAGCGGGTCTCCCGGAGCCCCCTCCGTTGTCTGCCGAGCTTCACGGCTTCTCTCTAAGCACTTTATACCTCCGCTCCTCCCGGCCCGCCGCTTCCCTCCCTGCCCGGCCCCGCCACGCTGGGCCCCGCGGGCGCCTTGCCGCCGCCTCAGCACGGCTCCCGGGCTCACTCACGGTGTGCTGCGGTCGCTGTACTCGTTGGCGACGGTCTCGATGCCGCCGGCGCGGGCCACGGCCACGTAGCAGCTCTGGAAGCCCAGGTCGATGCCCACCACGGACATGGCGGCGGCGCTGAGGGGCGAGCGCGGCACCGGCAATTCTCGAAAGATCCCGTCGGGCCGCGGCCGCGCCGGCGCCGAGGGCGGCCGAGATCTCGCGAGAGCGCGGGACGGGCGGGACGGGCTCTGAGGGGGCTCTGAGGGGGCTCTGAGGGGGCTCTGAGGGGGCTCTGAGGCGGCTCTGAGGCGGCTCTGAGGGGGCTCTGAGGCGGCTCTGAGGCGGCTCTGAGGCGGCTCTGAGGGGGCTCTGAGGCGGCGCCGCTCTCGGCGCCTTTTCCCTTCGGAAAAGTTCTTTTCTTGCGGAACCCTCGAGGAGTGGGAGAAAAAGGCGATAAAGTCACAACTTGGCAGCACCGCAGAGGTCGCTGAGTTATTGCCCTCAGGCGGTCGCTGCCACAGAAAAGCCGTTTAGTGAAGCGTTTTCCTGCCCGTGATGTAACGACCTGAGGGTGAAAGATGGGGTGGATGGAAACAGCACAGCATGAGATTAAATGATAATAAAATTACAGTTTCTGGAAAGACAGTTTGTGCAGAAAAGGATTTAAACACCTCTTTAGTGTTTTTCTTTTGCGGTTTGGACATCCCTGGAAATGTCTAAGGCCAGGACTTGGAGCAGCCTGCGGTAGTGGGAGGTGTCCCTGCCCATGGCAAGGGTGGAATAAGATGATCTTTAAGGTCCTTTCAACCCAAACCATTCTGGAATTCGATGTTCTGATTATTCCTGAATTACACCAGAAAGTCCAAGCCTGGTTTTGAGACCCCAGGTTGAAAATCCAAGGTGTCATAATTTGAGATTGTGGTTAAAAGATCATTTGGTACCAACCGTGCTCCCAATAAAATTCAGCATATGATTGCTTTATGTCCAGTAGGATTTACAGTACACTTGGTCTATAATCATCACAGAATATTTTAATATTATTATTATTATATCTCACCTGTCCCCTCTCACTACAGTTTGGATGAGTGCAGACACATCGTGTTTTCCAGGGCAGTGTTTGGCCACCAAGTGCTTTGTGGGAGTGTGGGAGAAAAGGCCTTTTAAGGATCAAGAATCCCTAAAAAGCTAAATAAAATTTAAAAATACCCCACCCTAGAAGTTCCAGCACATTCCACGGTCACAGCAGTGGAGGGGGAAGTGGACACTGGAGCTGCTCCCCTCGGCAGCGTGAAAGGTTCTGCCAAGGGAAGCATTTTGGGATGAAAGCACGAGGGATTGGTAGATTCATCCTAACACAGACCTAATCCTGACACTTACATCTCCGAGTTTTGTGAAACGGAACGTTTGGGAATGCTTTTAATTCCATGATGAAATGCGCCAAAAATGTGGCAGAGCAGTGTGTTATAAACAGTGCGTTACCAAGTCCCCGGCGCTGTATTTACATCACTGCTCCTTGTTTTAGTGACACGGAAAACACAGGGCAGAGAAAGTCAATAGTGCAGGTGGGAAGGAATCCTGCTCCAGAGCCGTGGTGTGGCTCAGCCACCCCGGTGATGCCTCTGGGGCAGCTGCCAGTGGGCTGGGAATTGCCACGGGAATTGCATCACACTGCTAATGACAGAATATTAATGAAGCGCTTGACCTCGGGCGTCCTTGAGCGTAGCACGAGGTGCCAAGGAAGGGCCCTGGCTGCTGCTCCGCGTGGGGAATGATGTACAACCCCCACAGCCCCGTGAACCCAGCTTCATGTTTTTCACTTGGCTTTTCCAAAGAGAGACGGCGAGCGGAGCCTGGCATCAGAGGGGATCGGAGAGCCCCAGAGTGACCCTGGGCTGGGACACGATCCTGGGACTTTGCCAGGGCTGCTGCCCTGGGCACGGGAGGGAGGTGGGGAGAGGGACCCTGCCAGCCCCACAGACCGTTCTGGTCACAGCCTGTGACCCTCAGAGCATCCACACCGTGCTCCACTCAGTGCTTTATGCACTCTGTGCCCTGGCCACTCCTGATCTCAGCCCGCAGCCCCCAGGCTTGCCCAAAACCTACCCACATATAAATCCTTGCCTGGCACACTCGACACCCTCCTTTTCCTGCGATCTGGGTAAGAAACAGATATTTGATTTCAGTGGAAATCCAGCACCACGGTGCGTCCCAGTGCTCTCCCAGAAGCTCCGGCCTCAGTTTACAGTTCACTGCAATTCCAATTCAGTCTCGGAATTCATTAACGCCGGCCAAACACAACCACGAATGTGAGCTTAAAATAATCCGTGGCCGGTCTCTGTCACAGGCTCTTCCCGGGGCTGCTGTAAATAGCCCTCACACGTCACCTGACGTAAGGTTCATCGGGCTATTCTGGGATATTCAAATAGGAAAGGGCTTTGTGATCCCCTCAGCTGAGGGATCTGGGAATCAGGTTGCCCCAAGCTCTGATATGAATCACACCACAGATAACCCAGTTCTCCAAAGTCCCACCTTCCTGTGCTACCAAAGTTACCCAGGAGCCATTTCCACCAGCTCCGTTATCTCAAGAATTTGTAGGGAAATAAAAATTAAAATTATAAATTTCCTTTTCTTCTGGATCCATAGTTTTCCATCAAACCAGAAAGATAATTAGATCTCACATGTTTACAAATCAAGCCATCGGAGCTGGATGACTGCCCACCAAACTGCAAAGTAACCAAGACAGGAAAAGGGACAGGAACAGGGACAGGAAAAGGGACAGGAACACGGACAGGAAAAGGGACAGG
>VZRV01010779.1:0-13711 GCA_013398115.1 Falcunculus frontatus | reverse complement strand
CTTACTATTACTTACAATACTCCACGGATGCTTACAACCAAACCAATCAGGCTCTCGGTGTGCGCAGGGCTTCCCTCTGCGACTTACCAGCTGCCTATCCCAAGGTACCTCTAAAATTTTATAAACATACGTTTTGTCCGTGGTTCCGGCAGGTCCTGGTCTATCCCCGGGGTGTCAGCAGGTCAAAGGAGCCCTCTTCACAGAAAATCCTGGGTGGGCACCCTAGAGGGGTCCTCAAAACCCCCTGGACCCTCGGCAAGAGAGAGCAAGTCCCACCAGAGTCGCCAAAATGATTTATTAAAATATGGATATTGATCTAATATCGATATCCGTCTGAGACAGACAAGAACTCTCTAACAGTTTGAAGTTAGAAAGTGTATGTTCATTTCCAGCACCGGGCCAGCGTGTGATCGCTCCCAAAGATGCAGGTGAATTTCCAAACAATACAGAGTTTATTTATCTGCAAATGTTGTAAATGTTCAAGGTAGAAATACATATTTTAAAAGAAGGACACCTCCCATCCCCCTCTTTGTATGGTAATTAGCCAAAAAGTCATTAAGCATGCGTAGTTGGTCCTTTGAATTGAGTCGGTGGCCCATGAATTGGAGGAGAGGTCTCACTTGGTGAAGTAAAACTGGTCTTACTCACTTTGAACTTTTTTGCCTTGTCAAGCTTTGACATTACAGACTGTTCCCTAGAGGACTCTCAGTTCCTTTCTGCATTGTTTTTGAATTGGTTGTAAATAGGATAATCAATAATTGTTCAGCTTTCCTTTGGTCTTATTAATTGATGTTACCTGTTTCCCATGCTCAATACAGCTGAATTAACATCAAATAATGAATAATGGTGCCTTGAATCTTAAGAACTCATTTTAAATTTAACTCTCTGACATCTCTAGTTAATTATTGGCTTCTTTAATTAAATACAGCTGAGTTAGCCTTTTAAAAATCTATTTTTAGTGAAATTTTAGCAAAGCAATCCTTTAACGAAAATCCCGGTCTGAATACCTGAAACCAAAATTTTACTAAATACTACAAACTCTATGTCTCACTTATCGACACACTGGGCGATGAAGCCTGGCAGCTGCACGCTACCTTCCAGAGCAGTGAGAACATTCTCGGCTGACTGGGGTCACAAACGTGCTTTTGCTGGGCTTCTGTGATTCAGTGGCACTGCGCACACAAGCCCGGTGCTCTGCGGCTTCCTTCTTCGCCTTCTGTTGGCCGAACGGCAGAGAAGCCCAGTGGCGGCACTCCACTTTGCAGCTTTTCAGCATGTGTACCGCGCGCAGCCACAGTGTGCTGCGCGCAGTTCTTCCTCAGCTCGACGTCCAAGGAGACCCCGTTTCGGTTTCGTAGAGTCCACCCTGTCCGTGTAGCTCTCGCTCAGGGAACTTTGCCCAGGGAGAAGCACTTGCTGGACGAGTCTTTAAAAGTGCAAGACTTTTGATACAGAACCGCAGTCTGGGCCATGAGAAGGGGTGCTGAAGGAGGTGGTTTTGTTCTGGGCACCTTTTCCCATGCCAGGCGTCTCTCGGGACCGTTGGTCCTCGCGAGGCTGCAGTGTGCGCCGTGGTCCTTGCAGCTGAGGAGAACTGGGCAGGCAGCACCGCCATCTGACTGTGCTTCGTAAGTCTTTTGAGGACGAGGGGGCTGGCCTCGGCGGGTGGTGCAAAGATAAGCTGCCACAAGTGTCCAGGGCAAGGTCCGGGCAAGCTTGTTGTCCTAGCACGGTTCGCTGTGCGAGACGCAGCCGAGAAGCTTTCCGTCTGGATTCCGGTGACCAGCGAGGCAGAATGCCGTGGTACGTAGCGCTTGGAAGGAGAAACGCCCGGCCCAGGCGTGCTTCGGCATACACAGTGCGCCGGAGACCTTCTCTGCCGGCAAGGCGTTCTGTGCGAGAAGCAGACGACTGTTCGCCTCCGGGAAGAACGAGGGTACGACGTGTCCGAAAAGGCCGAGAAGGAAGCCGCGGAGCACCGGGATCGCGTGCGCATCATACGGGCTGCGAGATGAGGGTGGCTATCGCTCTCCTGCCTGCTGAATTCGCCTTATGGCTTTGGCAAGGAGCGCAATCAAGGACAGTTTCTTGTTCTGCTGCCTACTCCTCTGCCAGCTCCATGTGGAGGCAGCCGTGCTTCCCTTTGGCCTGCAAGCCTCAGTGAACATGATACTAGGACGCAGCCGGAGAAGGGAAGTAAGGAGTGCAGCGGCGAGCTTGAGCACCCGCTGACGTGTGGAAGGCGGAGGTGCAGCCAGCACTGCCTTTCACCTCTACAGCTGCTGTCCACGAGAGCGGCTGCTGGTGGTTGTCAGCGGAGCTGCGAGAGTGGCAAGAAAGGCGGACGCCTGTCGCAGAAAAAAGGTACAGAGGTCCAAGTGATGTGTGCTTTTGGAAGGCTGGACGGAAAAGGGGTGCTTTTGTAACGCCTTCTGCTTCGATGCCGTGCTTCTGGGGTGTGGGAAACACAGGAAAAGGTGAAAGGATTTTAGGGCCTGAGAATTAAAAACAGGTTTCAGAATTATAGGGAAAGAGTTTTTAGAGATCAGCTTTGCCTGCAGGAACTTTAAGAAGATACAAGTATATAACAGGCAAGGACACTGAAACAATGGTTCAAGCTTCTAAGTTCAGCTGAGACAGCTCTTAGAGTTGCAAAAATCATGCTTAGTAAGACAGATAAAGTTGAACTGAATAATGGAATACTGTGCAAGGCTTAAAACAAGCAGGTATTGTTTATAACAAGCATACGTGCACTATTAGAGATTGGTTAAGAGAACTGTCAGTAATTTTTATAAGAACACCATTGGCTGAAAAACTTTTAAGAATGGTCTGTAACCAGGAAATTCTTTGGAATTCTGGGGCTACGTGAGCTTGTATCGTCTCCTGTACGTGAGAGTGATAAAATAATAAAAAGAGCTCATGGAGCGTCAGTCCCAGGTCCCCGTCCTGTTTGCTTAAACGTCGGCAAGGCCCGGCAGCTGCCCGTTACCTTCCGCAGCAGCGAGAACATTCTCAGCTGACTGGGATCGCGAACGCGCTTTTGCTGGGCTTCTGCTCTTCAGTGGCACTGCATACACAAGCCCGGTGCTCTGCGGCTTCCTTCTTCGCCTTCCGTTGTCCGGACGGCAGAGAAACCCAGTGGCGGCACTCCACTTTGCAGCTTTTCAGCGTGCGTGCCGTGCGCAGCCGCAGTGTGCGGCGCACAGTTCTTCCTCAGCTCGGCATCCAAGGAGACCCTGTTTCAGTTTCGCAGAGTCCCCCTTGTCTGTGTAGCTCTCGCTCAGGGAACTTTGCCCGGGGAGAAGCACTTGCTGGACGAGTCTTTCAAAGTTCAGGACTTTTGAGTAACGAGAAGGGGTGCTGAAGGAGGTGGTTTTGTTCTGGGCACCTTTTCCCATGCCAGGAGTCTCTCGGGACCTTTGGGCCTCGCGAGGCTGTGGTATGCACCGTGGTACCTGAGGCTGAGGAGAACTGGGCAGGCAGCACCGCCACCTGGCTACGCTTCTCAGGTCTTTCGAGGACGAGGGGGCTAGCCGCGGCGGGTGGTGCAAAGACAAGCTGCTACAAGTGTCCGGAGCAGGGTCCGGGCAAGCTTGTTGTCCTGGCACGGTTCGCTGTGCGAGACGCAGCCGAGAAGCTTTCCATCTGGATTCCGGTGACCAGCGAGGCAGAATGCCGTGGTACGTAGCGCTTGGAAGGAGAAACGCCCGGCCCAGGCGTGCTTCGGCATACACAGTGCGCCGGAGACCTTCTCTGCCGGCAAGGCGTTCTGTGCGAGAAGCAGACGACTGTTCGCCTCCGGGAAGAACGAGGGTACGACGTGTCCGAAAAGGCCGAGAAGGAAGCCGCGGAGCACCGGGATCGCGTGCGCATCATACGGGCTGCGAGATGAGGGTGGCTATCGCTCTCCTGCCTGCTGAATTCGCCTTATGGCTTTGGCAAGGAGCGCAATCAAGGACAGTTTCTTGTTCTGCTGCCTACTCCTCTGCCAGCTCCATGTGGAGGCAGCCGTGCTTCCCTTTGGCCTGCAAGCCTCAGTGAACATGATACTAGGACGCAGCCGGAGAAGGGAAGTAAGGAGTGCAGCGGCGAGCTTGAGCACCCGCTGACGTGTGGAAGGCGGAGGTGCAGCCAGCACTGCCTTTCACCTCTACAGCTGCTGTCCACGAGAGCGGCTGCTGGTGGTTGTCAGCGGAGCTGCGAGAGTGGCAAGAAAGGCGGACGCCTGTCGCAGAAAAAAGGTACAGAGGTCCAAGTGATGTGTGCTTTTGGAAGGCTGGACGGAAAAGGGGTGCTTTTGTAACGCCTTCTGCTTCGATGCCGTGCTTCTGGGGTGTGGGAAACACAGGAAAAGGTGAAAGGATTTTAGGGCCTGAGAATTAAAAACAGGTTTCAGAATTATAGGGAAAGAGTTTTTAGAGATCAGCTTTGCCTGCAGGAACTTTAAGAAGATACAAGTATATAACAGGCAAGGACACTGAAACAATGGTTCAAGCTTCTAAGTTCAGCTGAGACAGCTCTTAGAGTTGCAAAAATCATGCTTAGTAAGACAGATAAAGTTGAACTGAATAATGGAATACTGTGCAAGGCTTAAAACAAGCAGGTATTGTTTATAACAAGCATACGTGCACTATTAGAGATTGGTTAAGAGAACTGTCAGTAATTTTTATAAGAACACCATTGGCTGAAAAACTTTTAAGAATGGTCTGTAACCAGGAAATTCTTTGGAATTCTGGGGCTACGTGAGCTTGTATCGTCTCCTGTACGTGAGAGTGATAAAATAATAAAAAGAGCTCATGGAGCGTCAGTCCCAGGTCCCCGTCCTGTTTGCTTAAACGTCGGCAAGGCCCGGCAGCTGCCCGTTACCTTCCGCAGCAGCGAGAACATTCTCAGCTGACTGGGATCGCGAACGCGCTTTTGCTGGGCTTCTGCTCTTCAGTGGCACTGCATACACAAGCCCGGTGCTCTGCGGCTTCCTTCTTCGCCTTCCGTTGTCCGGACGGCAGAGAAACCCAGTGGCGGCACTCCACTTTGCAGCTTTTCAGCGTGCGTGCCGTGCGCAGCCGCAGTGTGCGGCGCACAGTTCTTCCTCAGCTCGGCATCCAAGGAGACCCTGTTTCAGTTTCGCAGAGTCCCCCTTGTCTGTGTAGCTCTCGCTCAGGGAACTTTGCCCGGGGAGAAGCACTTGCTGGACGAGTCTTTCAAAGTTCAGGACTTTTGAGTAACGAGAAGGGGTGCTGAAGGAGGTGGTTTTGTTCTGGGCACCTTTTCCCATGCCAGGCGTCTCTCGGGACCTTTGGACCTCGCGAGGCTGTGGTATGCACCGTGGTACCTGAGGCTGAGGAGAACTGGGCAGGCAGCACCGCCACCTGGCTACGCTTCTCAGGTCTTTCGAGGACGAGGGGGCTAGCCGCGGCGGGTGGTGCAAAGACAAGCTGCTACAAGTGTCCGGAGCAGGGTCCGGGCAAGCTTGTTGTCCTGGCACGGTTCGCTGTGCGAGACGCAGCCGAGAAGCTTTCCATCTGGATTCCGGTGACCAGCGAGGCAGAATGCCGTGGTACGTAGCGCCTGGAAGGAGAAACGCCCGGCCCAGGCGTGCTTCGGCGGACGTGGCGCGCCGGAGCGCTTCTCTGCCGGCAAGGCGTTCTGTGCGAGAAGCAGACGACTGTTCGCCTCCGGGAAGAACGAGGGTACGACGTGTCCGAAAAGGCCGAGGACGAAGCCGCGGAGCACCGGGATCGCGTGCGCATCATACGGGCGGCGAGACGAGGGTGGCTGCCGCTCTCCTGCCTGCTGAATTCGCCTTATGGCATTGGCAAGGAGCGCGATCAAGGACAGTTTCTTGTTCTGCTGCCTACTCCTCTGCCAGCTCCATGTGGAGGCAGCCGTGCTTCCCTTTGGCTTGCCAGCCTCAGCAAACACGATAGTAGGACGCAGCCGGAGAAGGGACGTACAGAGTGCAGCAGCGAGCTTGAGCTCTCACCGATGTGCGGAAGGCGGAGGGGCAGCCCAGCGCTGCCTTTCACCGCTACAGCTGCTCTCCACGCGAGCGGGTGCTAGAAGTTGTCAGCGGAGCTGCAAGAGCGGCAAGAAAGGCGGACGCCTGTCGTGGAAGCAAGGTACAGAGGCACCTCACAGCCTTTTATCTACAGAACACACAGCTACAAATGAAAAAGAAGGCAGAGAACAGGGTTTGTGGCACAAATTCAAGTGGTGTGAGTTAAACATGCAGACAGGATGAGCTTTCTCAGCTGACATCAATTGTGATGGAGGTTTTTACAGGATATTTTTAGGAAGGGTACAAGATCTCTGCGAGATTGAAAGAATGTGATGGTACATAGAGTTGGAAAGGAAAATTCTTTGCCCTGGTGTGCATGGGGCAGTTGCTATCCTCTGAATGTAAAATCTGGCAACTGCTTTCCCGTTTTCATGTTTTGTGGAGGGGCTGTAATAAAGGCTATGGTTGCTGGGAGTGTTCCAAAATATGGGGCTGCACACAGCTTTAGAAGGAAAAAACCTTAGCACTAATATGTGTTTTTACAGGCTGCATGGGAAAAGGTGATTCCTAGCACAATCTTTTTTTATAATAGGTGCTTATTTTTCTGCAGCATGTGCTGAGCATTTTAAGATTTGCAGGTGGACTCTGTAACAGTGAAAGAATATGACAGTACAATCAGACAAAGAATCAAAGTGCATACCTTCAGCGTGTGCTCTGTAGTGGACCACTCTTCTTTCTTCTGCTGCTGATGGGAAGACAAGAGATAGAGCATCCTGTCTCTGAGCCTGTGCTGTTACTCACCTTGTCTGCAGTAACAGCAGGCAGCTGGGATTCCTCTCTAAAGATACTTACATATAGAAATCACTTGAGCAATGTATTGTGGAAGCATAAGCTGCAATGGATATGATTTAGAACGAGTTGTTTTTTGTCAATCATGACAAAGTAAAAACAGCCACTCCTCACTTTATTGAAATTCTCCTAAAATAGTAGTTGGTATGTCAAATTTTATATCACAGGAGGACACAGTAAAAAAAAGTTCACACAAAAATGAGTACTCCAAGCTAGGCAAGTGAGCACAGGCATCTCCCAATTTAATTAAGTATACCCAGTACCACTTAGTGGTGAAAGCTGTCACCACTGACAAGAATGAGAAATTTGAATACCAGCCTTTTGTAGTTTTTAACCCCCTGAACAAGAACTAGGTCTAGCCTCTTTTTCTTCACTTGCCAAATACCATTAAAGTGCCTTTACTATTAGAAAATACCTCTACCAAACAAAAGAAGCCCAGGACAGCTGAACCTCTAGGCCAGCAGAACCAGACCTGACATAGCCTGAAGCTGCATTTAAGCAAATGATCCAGCTTATCTCTCGGCTTATTTATATAGACTTGGGCTATAAACAAATACAACAGACATAGAAAAACTGAAAACTGACAGCAACTGAAATATAACTATTATTTTTCCTTTCCATCCACCAGTTATAAAACTATCCAACTTGTGCACTTACATAACAGAACACAGTAAGTGACTAACAAAGTCTTTTATTCAGAACAGATTAATGTGTCTTTCCAAGAAAGTCAGAATTTAAACTTAAAAAGTCAGCATTATCATTAGCAATGCAACTTTTCTGAAGAGGAAATCCTTGTCTTTTATCAAATATCAACTGCAAGAGTGTGTAAATAAAATAAACAAACAATCCACACCAAAACCCACACCCCAAAAGCTCTATTTAGATTTATATATCGAAAAACCACATTTTCATAGATGACAACTCTATCAGTTTGTGCTTCAGGCGCTTCTCCTCCAGGAACCAGATATAAAAGAATAAGACAATATTACATTAGTGCCGTGGATTTGAGCTTTACAAACCCATACATTCTTGCTTTACAGCACTTTAGCAGATGAAGACTAGAGTGGACCACAGAACTGGGTTTTAGATTCAGTATTATCTTATCACAACAGAGGAAGTCAGTCGCTTCCAGAGAAGCACGTGCCAAAAAGAATTTTCAAAATATAAAGGAAGTGTTACAAAACACAAGGGAGATCCTAGGTAACACACATTTTTGTTTTTCCCTTTGCTATTTACTCCTAGGAGACAATTATATCTAGAAATACCACAGATCATTTTCAAAACAACAAAGAACACACATCCTTTCACAAAGAATTCCTCCAACTGATTCTTCCCCAAACTTGCTATATTGAGAAGCTGGTTTCCTCTTTCCAACTTCTATTGCAAAGCAGGGCCCAAAAACTAAGAGCTTGAACCCTTCTACAGGCAGCAGGCAGTAAGCACAAACTTTTCCAGTGAAGAAAATAAAGAAATGAACAGAAATACAGAAGGAAAACAATGAATAATGGAAAAAAGATAACCATTCCTCTTACTGATACTTTTAAAATAATTAGCTGAACACTTTGAAGCAAAGTCTTACTGCTTTTGGGACCAAAGTAGGAAAAAGTCTAATGCAATTTTACCCCACATAAGAAACTGGAACATGCACTATCCTTTATGGATGGAGAACAATAAACAAAGCAGAAAATGGCTTAGAAATTACATCAAGATGACACTTGCTCAGACACACAGTGTGGAGGTGCAAAGTGGGTAAGAGAACAAAATCATTCACACAGAGCTGACTTTGACTCAAGACAGTTTTCCTCCACCCACAAATCAGGAATTCTATTTCTTAGGAAGTCCCGACTTTAAGCCATTTATGCAAACAAGAAAAAAACTACCGTGGGTTTGCTTCTGTGGTATTTAGGAAATTGCAGAATTCAGCAATTGCAAAATTCCAACATTTAATTACTGTTTTAGTATTGATCTACATAGAACAGCACAGGATAAACTAAAAATCATAATGCTTCTGATTTGGTATAATCAACAGAATTTTAGGTTTTTTTATTTTTTCAGAATATGTAGAGATTCAGCTCTCTGGGTATCACATGGTATCATAATCACCAAATGACTTGACGAGCCTGTAAGCACCCAAACTGCTACAAACATATTTATACATAAGATAACAAATTTAATGTAGTTGTAATGTGGGCATACACTCAGCAAATAGAAGCTGCTATATGAAGCACCCTACAGAGTGGGTGAGATCAGTGATTCTCTGGACATCTGAAAACCTGAAAAACATTCAATAAAATGAAATTAGGGCCATACTCCTTTCTTTTTTTCTTTTTCTTTTTTTTTTAACTGTAAAATGTACCAAGTAAGGCAACAAGATCACTTTTTCAGGATAATTCGTAGAATCATATGCCCTGGAAGCTACTTGAAAATAGCTTATGTAACAAAACTGTCTGGAAAGCTCAGCTTGAAGTAGTTGAACACAGTTACTGTTCAAGTTACAGGTACAGAAAATAAATGCACAGCCTTTTAACAGTGATGACTTACCACTGTTATGTTATTTCCATTTAACAAAATCTAATTCTTCTGCCCTCAGGTGAGATTCACTAAAATAGCATTAGAAAATGTAAGAACACATAATAAGGTACAAAGATCCCAGTTTGTACTACAGAAGTAAAACAAAGCTCTAAGATGACAGCTGTTAGAACTAACAAATAAATTAGCCCTACTGCAGCATAATCTTGATAAATGGACCACCTGAGTTTAAAAAAGCTACCTAGCACCTAAAAAAGCACTTTTCTACTCAGTACACAAACATACAGATTCACCCTCTAAATCCTGGAAATTTCTTGAATACCAATGGTACTCAAAATACGTTTTCAATAGCAACATATCTTACCAAGGTAATACTCTTTTAAGTCTGCTACCTTTTAAATCTTTGCCTAGACTTTAAGGAAGTGTCAAAAGCAAACAAACTACTGGAAAATTCAACACACAACCCATGCAAAATTAAGGCTACAAATTAGGAACCTGATTACACATGTAAGTCATGCAACAGGTACTCTATGACATGGCTGAACAGATCCCCATCTGTAATTTATGTCCAAAGCATAAACTTTTCAGCTATCAAGTACTCAAAAAATATAAGTCCACCTTTCTTATAGGTCTTACACAATCACTTTCCTCAGCAAACCAAGCATCAAATAGCATCAAGAGGCGGAAGTAATACTTACAATTCTGTAACATCTTCTAAAACCACATCTGAAAATCCAGTTTCCAGGAAAACAAGCCTCAGCACTTTAAAGCAAAAACATTTAGTTATTTTAATTTTACATTGCACTGTGAATTTTTCTGTAAAACAAAAATATCAGAAAATTACAACTAAACCATACAAAAAGGTTCTAGCTGGTGAACTCAAATATGTCAAAGGCAGTTATTGAATTGAGTCAAATAATAAAGTGGATGGCCTTAACTGTTTCCATCAAAGGATATTGACAAAGTCATCAAATCTTAGGAGTGTTCCAACAATTTTTTAATCACTCACCACAATATGAATGCGTGAACCTACGCATTTGTCCACAAGCTCTGTAAACAAAATCAAGAGATGCTTTTTACAGAGTGTGCTTATTTTTAGAACAAAACCCTTGACATTGTGATGACAAAAGTAACTGTGATTCGCCCCAAACCAGGCCAAGAGACACTTCCGAGACAAAGTCCAAGAGGCGGGTATTTGCTTTATTCAGTGCGCTGGGTGCGTGGCAGATTGCTCCTTCTAACACACACACCAAGCATACTGCAGTTTACAACATATGGTTGAAATTTATGCATATTCATTGTTTTCACTAGAAAAGGTGTGATTATGCAAACTGTTTCTTAGAACTTGTTATTATCATTAGCACACGTGGAGCGCAGGTACAGTGCTCCCTGGTTGTCTTGCTGAGGAAAGCTTGGTGGTTGTTTGATGAAGGATGCATCTTCTTCCTCACTTTGCACTTTTCACCTTTTTTTTCTCAGCATGTGCAGTCTCTTGATAGCTGTTTCAGCAGTTTCTCTACTGGTTTTAGCAAGCTTCGTCCTTTATTTCTGCAAGCTTTTCTCCCTATCTTTTGCCAAGTTATTCAGCTAGCTTCTGCATTGGTTACAATGTATCTTATTCTAGCTTCAGTATACCCAAGCATGCCCAAGTATAACGATTTTACCCCTTTCAACTGCCACAGTCACTGGTAAAAAAAGTAAAATCAAAAAGACACAAAAAGATATATGTTAAAGAAGTTTCTTTGCATGCTCTGCTGCTGCTAGTACATAGACAATTTCTCAGGCAATTATTTGAGCACAACAGGAACACCTACACTTCAGTGAGAGCACTTACTGTCGCCAGTTTGTGGCTAACGACCATGTGGCCAAGTACCAGTGTTCAGCCCCAACCTTGGCCAGAACCACCTTCTCGTCTGCTGCCCCCGCCCCATGTCAGGGGCTGGGCAAGGAACCTCCCACCGAGCTTCAGCACTGTTTGCACCACCCAAAGGTACCCGCCACAACCTCTTTGTCTTTTTCTTCCCCCTTCTCTTTCCCTGCCTGCCGGACACTGGGTGAGTGCCGGAATGTTGTGGCGATGCCGGTTGCAGAGCGGCAGGAGCTGAGAGGCGATGGTGGTCACTTTGGCCACCACACTATATCCGGTCCTATCCAATTGCTGCGCTCCCCAGCAGCCCTGACAAGCAGTATCAGAGCCTTCACTCCTCCCCTTCTTCCCCTACCCTCCAGCCTTGCCCCTGCCCTGCCAATGCCCTATACCAGCGCAGTTTTTTCCTCTTTTTTTCCTCCCCTTTCTCCTCTAGCTGGTACAACCAGTACCGGAACAGCCTGGCAGCACCAGTGTTAATCCATCCCTTCATATAAGTCACCTTTTTTGTAATGTGGAAGTATTTTATCTGCTGTATTTGATAACTATTTCCTGTGTGGATTCCTCCCCCCCACCAAGGTTTTCTCATTTGTTCACGGGTGCTGTTGCATGAAGGATCTTTGGAAGCCTTTCTGCACAGACAGCTGGCTTGGAGCCAAAAAGCCACTGGCTGTTCGAATATGCTTTGCCTACTTAATGCTGCAGCATTAAATAAAACTGTTATATACATTTCTAGTGTTGATACACATTTTGTAACATGGCAGAGTCCAGAAGAATTGAACCTGAATAAACTCAAACTTCAGACCACGAAGGTGTGTCTTGAGTTAGATGATTTGTGAGTTGAGAGAGCATCTTGGTTTGAAAGACAGGTGTCTGCCAAGGAAGGTGAGAACCTCTCTTGGAATGGAAAATGTGACTCCTTTCCTCCAAATTATTATAACTTTGAAATTAAGAGGCTTTCAGGCAAAGATATAGGAAAGGGAATAACAGTTCTTTACAGGCATGTATGTGTATAACAAGTCAAGCAAACAACAACAATGGCAGCAACAACAAACAAAAACCACCAGAAAACCCAATAAATAGTCTCTTGCTCTTTAAGCAATTTCCCCTTTGCTGTAGTTATGGCCACCGCCAGCAGGGGTGCTGTTGGCTCCCAGCCGGGCAGGGCAGGTGCGACGATTCCCCTGCGGCTGCAGGGGGTGCTCTGGTGTGAGCTTGGAGACCATGCAGTTAATGGCAGCTTGGCCGAGATGGGAAGTTATGGGCAGCAGTTGGTCACGATTGCCGGGTTACCGTGCAGAGGTGGCTCATAAGGGGACAACCCACACGTTGGCTCCAAAACCCCTCCAAATGGCCGGAAAACAAACAAAAAAAGAATTAAGCAGACTTGCAGGGCAGGAAAACCTGCAGCAGACCAAGATCTAGGAGTCCCACACACAGGAGTGGCAGCAGCAAAACGTTAAGGGCAGAGGGTTCATAGAGAGCTGGTCCCGACGTTTTGGCACCACATGCGCTGGTTCTGAGCTCCGAGCAGTGAGGCGGCAGGGAGCAGGCAAACAGCTCCTTCCTCCCCTGAACCCGGACCCAGCAAAAACCCAGCCAAAACCTGCAGGGTAGTCCCCTCACCTTTTTCTTGCAACCCCCCTCCAGCCAGAGCCATTTCAATGGAATGTTGTGACACCCAGTGTCACTGGACCGCTGGCCGCCCAGAGGCCAAGCAGGCAGTCGACTTACAGCGAGTGTTCTGACCGGCAGGACTCTCAGCTATTTCGCAGCCAGGTGGAGGCTCTCTGCAGAGAGCAGCCTGCCCTGTGACTCCTGCAAGGAGCTGGCAGCAGTCATTGAAACAGTTGCAGTCGGCAGGAACAAAGGAGCGAGAGGGACTCTTT
Organism: Falcunculus frontatus; assembly: GCA_013398115.1. Taxonomy (NCBI): domain Eukaryota; kingdom Metazoa; phylum Chordata; class Aves; order Passeriformes; genus Falcunculus; species Falcunculus frontatus. The sequence continues at coordinate 579 of VZRV01010779.1, read as the reverse complement.
GTAGCAGCAGTTCCAGGCTTTATTCCCCAGCAGGGGCCGGAAGAACATGGAGGCCGAAGGGAGTGCCACAACGAGCGCAGGGAACAGAATGACAGTAGGTTTTATACAGGGGGTGGAGAAGGGCGGTACAAGGGAACAAACCAATGGGGAAATGAAGTGGGGTGACAGGTAACCAATTAAAAAGCTTGTAGGGAGGGACAAATCCAAACCAACCAGTAGGGAATACAACTGAACTGAACTTTCCAGAACATAATTACATAAAGCAATAAAGGAAATGCATAAACATGAAGGAAGGAGCCAATAGACAACCAAGTAGACAGAACTTTCTAGAACAGGGGGAAGTCCATCAACCAAGGAGACACCCAGTGGGCTGTGGCCTAAACCTCAGTGCCACCCATGGCACNGGCCTAAACCTCAGTTCCCCCTATGGCACCACCCTCTAATCTGCCCTCAGACCCACTGTCCAAAGGGGGAAAATCTGCCCACTGAATGTCCTGGTTGATAGATAGCCCAAAGGTGGGCTGGGCCACCGCAACAACCCAGTTACATCTTTTGTTTCCTAATTGCCCCATTTGTCTC
>VZRV01010777.1:0-13237 GCA_013398115.1 Falcunculus frontatus | reverse complement strand
TGCCCCACCTTGTTCTGTGGCAAACTTTTGCTAGTCTCTATGAATGGTCTTCCTGAGACTGGGGAGGCAGAAAGGGTGAGGTGTTGTTTTCAGTCCTGAGCATTATCACTTCCTAGCTGATGTTAGCTCTGAGGTAAATGGAGAAAATTACACGCTTTCAAATACAGAGTATTATACTGGATATTGAGAGCAATTATTATTCAATATCATTTCAATATAGAGCTGCAGCTCTCAGTGACTGCATCTATTTTCCAATGCCACTCTCCCTCATAGTGCATGCAATAGTTCATCCAAGGCTTTGGCACTTCCCCCCTGTTTTCCTAGTCTCTTGTGTCACAATTGACTAGATAGGTGTTGTGATGTTCATTATAAATTCTTTTCAGGCTGAACAAAGACACCAGATCACGTGTCAGGGAACTGTTACTTAGAAATCAGGTGAACAAAGAGAGCTCAGTAGAGAAAGAGAGAGTGAGGGGAATTGATCCACTTCCTTTCATAGTTTTCCTGGTGCACACCTCTTAAGTAAAACAGGTTTTTGCCACGGTTTCAAGCCTGTGCATGATGAAGCTGACAGCTGGTCTGGAGGCCTCACAGAATCAGACCTGAAACCGGTCAGAATTTACCCGTGAGAGTTTTACAGTGAAAATTTTGCAGCTTCAGTGAAACCCACAGAGAAGGCCAAGAAGATAATCAATGAGAGAAGACGTTCTGGACACAAGGAGAGGATGTTCTTGTTATGGAACATTGAGACTGTACCAGGAAGAAGATGTGGATAATATGTAACAACTATACTTTTACTAGTATAGCTAATTGTTTTATTACCTGAATGGTCTTTGTTTGCTAAACAGCCTTGTTATTGTTTGCTAAGCAGCCAATCACAATAAGCCACAACCATTATAAAAAGGTATAAGAATAGCAGTAGAGAAAATAAAAAAACTTTCTATCCCTCTCAACTTTGGATTATGGCAAGTGTGCGCTTTTATGCCCACCTCAACAAAGCCACATGTGCAGTCAGCCCTTTGGCATTCTCCAGGAAAGGAGTCAGGAGTCGGAGTTCACACAGCAGCACTGAACACAAGTCTCAAAGGAGAAAAAGAAGTTGGCTCAGCACAGCGCTTTCCCATCTCTGCAGCACCCTCTCTTCCAATCACAGCTTTCCTGTTGCAACAGTCAGAATGTTTGAGATAAAACATCCTTATGCCTGGTACTCCACAGCAGGTGATTCTGTAAGTTATTATCTTGTTGCGCACAACACTAGTGGTTTACTATTCTAGTAAAAAAAAATACTTGAAAGCATGGAGCTTTATAATATCTTGTGAGATTTTGAAAAGGGAATGTAATTTTTGTGTTTCATGAAGAACTGCTGGCCTAGAGGGTGAAACATGCAGTAAATACCACAAGTCATCAATATGAGGAAAGCTACTTGGTTTACCTGAAATCACAGAATCATAGAATGGGTTGGGATTTCAGGGATACTAAAGACTATCTAGTTCCAACCCCTCTGCCATGGACAGGGCCACCTTCCACTAGACCAGGTTGTCTAAACCGTGTCCAACCTGGCCTCGAACACTCCCAGGGAAGGGAAAGATGCAGCTTCTTTGGGCAGTCCGTGCCAGTGCTTGAGCACCCTGACAGTCAAGAATTTCTTCTAACATCTAATCTAACCCTGTCCTCTCTCAGTTTGAAGCCATTTCCCCTTCTCCTATCACTACATGTCTTTGTAATGTCCCTCTCCAGCTCCCTTTCAGCTCCTTCAAGTACTGGAAAGGGCTCTAAGGTCTCCCAGAGCCTTATCTTCTCCAGACTGAACAAGCCCAGTTCCCTCACCTGTCCCTCATAGCATAGGTGTTTCATCCCTCTGATCATCTTGGTGGCCTCCTTGGCACTTGCTCTAACAGGTCCATGTCCTTCCTGTGCTGGGGGTCCCGGAGCTGGACACGGTGTTCTGGGTGGGGTCCCACCAGAGCAGAGCAAAGGGGGCACCCCTGTTGACCTGCTGCCCATACTGCTGGTGGGGCAGCCCAGGACACATTTGGCTTTTTGGACTGTGATCCCAGCTTTGTTGAATCTGATAAGATTCCCATGGCCCACTTGTTGAGCTTGTCCAGGTCCCTCTGGATGGCACCTCATTCCTCAGGCATGTCACCCGCTCAGCTTGGTGTCACCCACAAATTTGCTGAGGGTGCACTAGCTCACTATGTCTTATGTCTGTGATGAAGATCGCACTGGTCCCAGTATGGGCCCCTGAGGAACACCACTTTTCATTGATGCCTGTGGGGACACTAAGCCATTGAATACTATCACCTGGATATGCCAGTCCAACCAATTCCACCTCCCCTGAACAGTCCCATCAAACCCATCTCTCTCCCATTTAGAGCAAAGGATTTTGGGGGTAATAGTGCCACAGTCCTTACAGAACTCCGGAAATTGACATCTGTATATTCCCTTGTCCACTAGTGTAGTCACTCACTCCATCGTTGAAGACCACCAGGTTGTTCAGAGGGACTTTCCCTGTATGAATGTCTGCTGGTTGGCCAGCTGGGCACCCCTCCCTCCTCCTGAGAGAATTTTTTTGCCACCCAGGTTCTTGTGGGCTGAGTCATGTTCAGGTGCATCTCACAGGATGATTGTGGGGTTCACAGCACCCACTTGGCCTGGGAAACCAGCACAGGCTCCTGCCAGGAACATGCAGCAGGACAGCAACTGCCTATTCAGTCACTGTGCTTGCTGCTTGCTGCAAGCAGGTGGCAAATCTGCAACTTTCCCACTGTGTTCCATCAGCCAAACTTTTCTGTGGTCAGAATGAACTGTCCTAGAGACTGTATGAACATGAGAAACAAAAAGGCAATTTGCTAAATGTTATTACTTCGTCCTCCTTCTTCTGCCTGCAATAATTTCTTCCTGCTCTCCAACAAACGGATCACCCAAAATACAAACTTAATGTGTCCGAAAACAGTTTCCAAAGTTTTAAAGAACAACTTCTTTTTTTCTGGGTTTTGGGTTTTATTTGGTTGATTGGTTAGTTTTGTCTTTGTTGTTTATTTAGTTTTTTGAAACACACCTGCAAAATGTGTGATTAGTGTCCTTATGAACAGTGCTGCTGGTATTACCTCCTCTTCCACTCCCCAGTTCGATGCATATTTCCTTTTCCTCCTGCCCTCCTTTTATATTATTAATGGAGATTATAATGCATTCCACATTAACATGTAGGTCTTTTCCCTCCCGCTGATTGAATGAATTCTAATTGGTTGCACCTTCCAGCAGTACCTGTCCTCTGACTGTACATCATGAAACTACACATTTTTCACTAATGTCTTAGGCAAAAATTGTGTCAGGCACTATCAGAGTTTTCCTCTTCTCATATGATGAATGCTTGGTCAGTCTTTCACTCCTGATGACTCTGGTAGCATTACCTCGGTGCTTGTTCAAAAGCTTTTCAATCATCACGGCTGCAGCAGGATTTCATGTGTGAGAAGGCACTGCCAAGATGGCCCTGGAGTTATGGGGACTCTTGGCTGATGGAGTGCGGAGGCCAGAGAAAGGCACCAGAAAGGGGAGAAAGTGGCACTCAGAGACTTTGTCCGGGAAATGACAATTTATTTCCTTTTTTTCTTGGCTGAAGAGTTCCTGGAGGCCTGCTAGTGCTGCTGGCGGGGTGGTCTCTTCTTGGGTTGGGGAGAATCTCGGCGGCTGTGGGCTCTCCTCCTCCGGGCACGCCGGGGCTCTCCAGAAGAGCGGTTCCTGCCCTGGCCAGGAGCAGAGGGGCTGCAGCCCTGAGCGGATGGACCTGCCGCTGCCGCCATCTGCTCCTGCTCTTCCTGGGACTGGTTCTGCTCTGAGCAGGTGGGCACAGATGGGGGGCGGCTGGGACTCCGTTGGAGACCAGTTTCTGACGTATCAGCTTCCTCCTCTACCTCAGAGCCTGTGGGTCCTCTGGCAAGAGTCACCTCCTGGGAGGTAGTGTAGCTGGAGCTCCTGGAGTTGGTGCTGGCATGATGGAAGCACAGAAGTCTCCGGGCTTCATCACTGCACCGGCCTGCAATGGCATTGATGATGCCATAGACCAGCGATGCTGTGTGCCCGTCGAGGAGAGGCTCCAGCAGCTCAACCAAGGTTTCTGCATTCAGACCACAGACACAGAGGCCGTGCAGGATTGAGTCCTCTGCAGCCTCTGCTCGCCACCACTGGTCCTGATAGACTGCTGCCAGCCTCCAGCGCAGCCAGGGAAGGACAGGGTCCAGCAGTTGCTGTTGCCTTTGGAAAAGTTCTGCCCAGACCTCAGGCAGGAGGTCACCCATGAACTCTGGCTCTGCAGCCCCCTGCTCATCTGGGGACAGCATCCTTTGTGGAGAAGGTGGACAGGACAACACAGGTTGATGGTGGTTGTTTTGGGCCAGGTGGAACGGAGCACTCTCTGCCTGGCTGCTGTCCTCTGCCAACTCTTCTGAGGCTATGATGGCAAACTGTAGATAGTCCCGTTCGCTCTGCTCAGAAAACCTGACAATCTCCATAGGTCTGCTGCAGAGTGGGCATGCTGGATTTGTCTTTGCCCACCGCAGGATGCAGCCCAGGCAGAACTGGTCATTACAGGGCAGAGCAGAAGCCACATCACTCCGAGTGTGGTGGCAGATGGGGCAGCTCCAGTCTGTCCCCGTGGCCATGTCTTCTTGCTGCAGCAGGCTGGGGAGAACTGAAGGCCAGAAGGAGCTCCCACTTGCAGGCGCACTCAGCAGAAGCCCAGACTTGAGCTAAAGTGGCCCAGCCAGGCTCTGCAGGCATACGTATAAGCGAGGGATCTGGTATCACAGTCCATCTCCTGGTGATGTTATTCTCCACCACTCAGTGATGTCACAGTTGAATGGATGTCTGGCCCCTGAATATAAGCAGTGAGGGAGGTAAGGTTACAAACCATCTCCTGGTGATGTCATCCTCCCACCCAGAGATGTTACAATGGGATATCCATCCCTGCATTTCCTTATGCCTCTGCACACACATCCAGGGCTACTGCAGCTCCATGTTACACTCTCTCTTCTCACCCATGTCTTTGGCTCACCACCACAGTTAAATGCCAGTCACCAAGGCCTTGGCCATGTCTCCAGTTTTAATTATCAGTTAATTATGGCATTTCTATGGACATTCCTGTGAATTTTTAGATTAATTTTAATTCCTTATTTTGAGGAGGATTTATGCTTACAGATCTGATCCACACTCAGTTTCATTTTTCCCTTTTCCTACCAAGCATTTCAGCATTCTTATGAGGTCACAGTTTTTTCTGGAATGAAGTAGTTAAAAGATGCACAAGGTAGAAGCAATAGAGTCCTTTTGAGAGGGGAGATCAGGTCAAACCCCACAAAAATAATGACCTGAAGGAACAGATATTCAACTGGAGAGTCAGCTCCATAATCTGGCTTCATTCACAGAGGTCTTTGCCAAACCATTCTAAACTCATTTCCACATTAGAAGGATGGGTCTTTGGATGTATTTCTTCCACTTCCTTTGTCCTCCACTTTCATTAGAAGTAGAGAATTAGAACAACAAGAACAAATATAAAATTTACCTTTTCTGATAAAGGAAACACCACAACAAAATGGGTCTCTTGCTCTGCTTCAATCTTCTCCCTTTTTAGCCTGCAGAAATTTTTTCAGCTCACAATTCAACTGGACCAGGTGGACAATAAAAATTAGTGCTCAGCAGGTGTTTTTCAGTAAATGCATGCTTGGCTTTATATCTGAAAATCAGTGTAAAGGGGGATGATTACTACAAAAGCTGTTCTCAAATTTATAGAGTTGGGTAGATAGGTAGGTGAGTAGGTGGGTAGGTAGGTAGGTAGATAGTTGGACAGATGGATGGACAGACATAAAAGCTGTTTCTTGTTAAGTTTCAAACTATGTCACATACAAATTTAATACAATTTTATATTTTGTATTAATCCTAGGATGCTTGTCCATTAGAAATGCTTATGTTCTCTGTTTACACCTGCAAGTTTTCTATAACTCCATTTCTCAGAATGCCCATCTGCTAAGACATTTAGATACAAAGAGAGCTAAAAAGCTGCGGCCTACAGCAGAAAAATCAATGGAGCGAGCTTTGAAATGTTTGCTGTCTAACACATGCTAAAACAATGTGCAGAACTGTGATTGTATTTGCTAGACAGACAAGGACTTGTGCATGCTTTATAACACGGCACAAAGGCAAGAGCTGCTAATCACCCTGAATGAAGCACTTGATATTCCTCACTCCAGGATATGGCAATATTGAATTATTTGCATTGGAAAAGACCCTTAAGATCAAGTCCAACTGTAAACCAAAAACCTTGTTATAAGTACAAATCCAATTATTTAAACTTTACAGTTTCCTGCAGGGAGAGGAAAGGCATTACTTTCCCAAGTGCAGCAGAAATGTATATGCCAAGCATTATATCCTGACAGCAAAACAATCAAGGAATTATCTGGCAACAAGTGGGATCCAGCAGGGGTCTATCCTGAGATGTTTCCTGTTTAACTTGTGGGCAATGGGCAAAGCAAAGGAGAGCCACCAAGATGCTGGCAGATGACAGTGAACTAAGGAAGAGGAAGAGGAGGAGGAGGCTGTCAATATGTGCAAAAGCAGGACTGCCATCCACAGGTACTAGAAGTGGCAGGAGGAATGAGCTAAAAGGAATCCCATCAAATTAATCAAGGACAGAAAGGATTATCGCTTCTGCTTGGCACTTTTCAGACCACAAATGGGTCCTGGATCCAGGTTCTGATCCACCAGTCAAGATGGAAATTGGAAAAATAGGACAAATTCAGGCCGCCATGGGAGTGGGGCTGGAGTGCTCACCCTGATAGGTGAGGCTATGGGTGCAGCACCGGTTCACTTTGGAGCAGAGACAGCTGTAGGGCATCTGAAAGCACCTTGAGGCTACGGGGATGGGACCAAGGGGCTGAGACCAGGTTCTTCACAGAGGTGCCTGGCAGGAGACAAGAGAAAGTGGCATCAGCTGAAACTAGAGAGGTTTGGGCTGGAGATAAGGAAAAACTGAGGACAATGTGGTGGAGTGAGGGCCCAGAGAGGTTTTGCATCCTTTAACTGGTAAAGCCCCAGGCAACCTGGTCTGACCAGATGAATGACAGTGCTTTGAGCAGGAGCCTGAAGGAGAGATCTTGTGAGGTGACTTCCAGCCTGAATGATTCCTCAGTTCTAAGTTTTCCCCGATTAGCGACTGCATCGATATCCCAGAGGTTCACTGCACGGTCACGGCGGGTGCCTGTGGGATGGCGGAGCACCGCGCCCCCCGCTGGCCCCGGGCCGTTTCCCAGGCGCGTGCCGGGCCTCGCGCCGCGGCCGTTGGAGCTCCTCGGTCGCTGGGCGGGCGCTCGCGCGCCCTCGTGTGTCGCGACAGTCGGCGACTGTGGGCCATGGAGGGGCCGCCCCCGCCGCCCGCCGCCGTCAGCCCCGGCCCGGCCGACTTCGAGGTTGTGTTTCAGGCGCTCGAGGAGATAGTTTCTTTGCCCTACCCTGAACTGGCTGCCCTTTTGGAGGTGACTCTGTTCGATAGCGCTGCTGGGGTGCGCACTGAGAGCTTTTCAGTGTTGTCACAAGCCTGAGAAGTAAAAGCATCTTTAATTAAAGTGCGTGTTTATTAAAGCAAAATTTTAAAAAGAGGAGGGAATCAAAACTATCCTGCATTCCAGAGCATGAGACCATTGCTTGTGTCAGCCAAATTCAGGTGCTCATTTTCAAGGGAAAAATGCACATTGCAGATTCATTCATGTTGATGAAGAGGAAGCTTTTTAGATGTCTTTGATCTTAAAGGGTATTTTGAGAATTGCCACTGAAGGCAAACATTTTTGTTGAAAATTCAGGGAAATGGTCAGATGGAGTTACTAACTTTATGTTTTCTGTGGAAAATACAATTTATGAACATTTGGTTGGTATAAAGCATCTTCACACATTCATACTTCATGGCACCTGACAAGCTGTGAGTGTCCTTTGCTCTACCTGTGGCTTGTTCTCCCTGTGTACAAAACTGTAAGTCTCATGTGCAGAGAGGGGCATGGGATAGGTCACTCTGTTACAGCGCCAAATTCAGTCTCTCCTTTTGGTTTTGAACACAAAGGAAAAGCAAGAGGTTGACTGCATCTCTTGCTGCTGCACGAGAGCTACCTTGTGTGTAGGCACTCAAAATGCCGTGTTTGTGTATGTGTTGAAGCTACTATTTTACTGTCCTCTCAGTGTCCTGATACCTTCAATTAAGTTTCTGGGTGGGAAATCCTCAGCTCGTGCAAACTTGCCACTATTGCTCTCTCTGCTGCAACAATTAGTCATCTTCCTCTTGGGTGTCTTTCTAGAAAGATGTATATTCCAATGAAGCCCCCCCCAAAGCTCCAGCCTGGACTAGGCTGTTCTGTTCAGTGCTGGGTAGAGAGGAGCACATCCTTGTGCCAGTGCACACAGAGGTGGCAGGACTCCTTCCTAAGTGCCTACTAAGTGAATTGTCTCACCTGCACTTTGAACTTTGGCAGTTTTGACAGCTTTTAAACAGTGTTTTGAGAAGTACGTATTTTCCATTGTTGAAGGCTTTGGCAATTAGGGTCCAGACTTCCTCCTTAGGAATAGAGGGATTAAGTACGTGAGTCAAGGAGTTGTTGGGGAACAGGTGTTTTGGGTTTGAGTCCTCATGATTTATAGATGTGATAAGAAGGGCAATGTTGGTCCTGGATGTGAAGTGGTTAAAGGTTTGTGGCTTATTCTGTGTCGAAGAGTAGTTAGGGACTACTAGGCCTTTGGTGTGACAGCTTCCCTCTTTTGGTTAAAAATCCCCTTTCTTTAGCTCTTGGCTCTTCCCAAACTTCCCTGGGTGTTTAGTTTGTATATTGACCTAGCCTTTATGCATATTTTTATACAGCTTCATCAAAAAATGTCTATTTCTATTAATACACATAGACATTGCCTTATAAATATTTGAGTAAGAGAAGACTCAAGGTGGGCAGTGTGATTTTTTGGAGTTATCTGTGTCTTATTAGCCAGTGTGATGCCCTTTTGTCTTCTATAAACTCACACATACCAGAAAAAAGGCCTTCTTTTCCTTAACAGAAAGAAATGTTGCAGGCTCTGACCAATCATTCATCTTCAAGGTACTGATGGATAGGCTGTTTGCAGAAGAGACTTATATTCTTGAACAGGTGATAATGAGAATATCTTTCCGTCTAAAGGTATTTTTTTTTTTCTTTAAAGGAGAATATTTTGGGTCAGTGTGAGTCTTCAAGAAGTAAGCGTGTGAACATTGTGGTAGAAGATAGAGCTTCACTTGGCAACATGAGCTGTGGGAATGGTGCCCTTGAGCCAGAGGACCCTGGTAAGAAGAGAGTCTACATATTTTTAGAGATGACTGAGACAGTTACTTTGAGCCTGCCTTTTACAGAAAGCGGAGATCAGAGTAACTGATCCAAGAGCTGATGGTAGGGTTGTTGGAGCTGTTACTGACTTCAAAGAGTAGTTTCTAGATCCCAGGTAACAATGTTAGTTAATAACTCATCTCACAATGCCCATCAGTTTCTACCATTTAAGTAAGGACTGAGGTCTCTTTGTCAGTACAGAGAAGGCTGGGGTTCTTTTTATGAGATGTGAAGGTGTTTGTTCAAAGTTCTTGTGGGTGCCATTTATAGAGCTAGTGCTGCAGCTTTTATCGGGGTACTTCAAAACTTTAAAGTTTTGAAAACTTGAAAGAATTCCTATTCTTTAAACAGCAAGACTCAAATTCCCAAGGGAGAGCCTGCCTTTCAGGCCATGTTTTCTAGTCTCTGATAGAAGTACAATTGCTAGGTGTGCTGCCAAGGCAGATGTAAACAAGGCCCAGTGTTGACTCGGTGCTCCCTTTGCTTCCTAGATGTCCATCTGCTGTACCTTTCCAGAAGGGCTGCTCTACACAGGAGGAAGCTACTGAGGAAAAGCCTGTGAAAATGGATAACCTGGATCCCTCTCTATATAGTTATACTTAAAGATGTATTATCTTGTTGTACTTATATAGTTAGAGGTATATGGATATTTAGATAGATATACTGATATTTGCATGTTTAGATATAGGCAGTACATTTGTGGCAATTTGCAATAAATTAGATTTTTAAACTGAGACTGATATTTGTATATTTATATGTAGTCAGCAGACTCTCTGCCCATGTCTCTCTCCTGGCCAGCATGTGCATCCTGTTCTGGCACTGAGAATTCAGATCAGTCTTCCAGGGTGGGGAGGAACAGCAGAATCACTGCCATCACTCTCTGTCCTCCTTGCAGACCCTGAGAGCTGTGGACACCATGCTGGAAGCAATGGTGCTCAGCTCACCTGCCTCCAGAGTCAATGAGGTGCTGCATGACGTCTTTGAGTTCCAGCCTGTGAAAAGAATGGGTGTCACAGGGTTGTTCCTCACCCTAGGTAGGAGGGATTGCCCACTATTGGGTGAGTGGTCCCCAGCCCAGTGCCATGTGCTGTGGGGAGGGTGCTCACTTCCCCTGGGGAAGCACCAGGGGCTGGCACCAAGCTCTTTTGGAGTACAGTGGCTGCAGAGGATGGCATCTGCCTTGCAACAGGGTTGGCCTGGGCCTTTGTCTCAGGCCTGCGAGGGACTCCTGGAGCAGGAGCCCACCAAGACTTTGCTCAAGGTCAGAGGAACCCTTGAGGAACCATGCAAGTCTTGCCCAGGAGCAGAGTCACACTGCTCCTGCTGGAGCGGGTGTTTGCTCCCAGGGCTCATCTGCAGCTTCTTTTTTCCCAGGTTCTTCTGGACTTCACCAACTCTGAAACCACTGCTGTGCAGAAGAGGATCTTGGGGAGGATCAAGGATGTGAGTCATGGGCTGGCTGACATTTCCAGATGGGAGGTAAGGCCCAGGCACCTTCCAGCCAGGCCATGCCACCCTCCCTGCTGCTCTCTCCAAAAGACTGCTATCCAGCTGGCTGCTTCTGAAGACCCACAGGGCCTTTCACAGCCTTGTCTCACCTGGGTCCAGCCCTGAACCCTGCTGTTAAGGAAACTTCCCTATCTGACCATCCAGAAGCCACTCTGGCAGTCACATTCACACCACCTGAGCTGGGACTGAAGCCCCTTCACAGCTGCACCCCCCCACACACACAGTCAGACCAGGATTCCTCACCAGCTCAGCCCCAGGTTTCCCATAGCAGATTCTCAGACATCCAGGTCCTTCAAATAGCTTAATCACGGTGCAATAACTAAATAAAAACAGCTCGAGCTGGTGCCTCTGAGGAGGGACCCTGAACAAAGGAACCCCTGGGCTTTTATACCCTCCCAGCACCGAAGGCGAGGGGGTCTCAGCTCCTGCTGTGTCTCAGTGCCCAGTTCCCTGGCTGGTGCCAGGTCCCTGTGCCCTTTCCTGTGCCACAGGTTGGCAGTTCACAGCCTCTTGCCTCAGGCTCCCATCCAGACCTCAATCTACAGCTCTCACTGCAACTGCAACTTCCTCAATAGCCTGCCTCCCTAACAGGCAAGTGCCAACCACAGTGGGGCACGAGGGGAGGGGGAAAGGCACTGGAAAGGGGAGAAAGCAGCAGCCAGAGACTGTGTGAGGGAAATAATTTATTTCCTTTTTCCAGTCTAAAAATAGGCTGGAGTCCTGCTAGTTCTGCCAGTGAAGTGCTTGCTTGCACGGCTGGGGAGAATCCTGGGGCCAGCAGCCCTCCTCTTTCAGGGGTGCTGGGGCCCCCTGTGAGAGTCCTCCCAGCCCTGACAAGGAGCAGCAGGACAGTGGCTGCTGCCCTTGATGCCTAAAGATTTTTGCTTTCTATACATTTTTCATGTATTTGTAGATTTGTAGACTACTAATACATGGTTGTAGCTTCTAGAACTTTTCTTACCCTTTCCCCCTACCTTTTAGAGCAGTAAGCTAACCTTCTAACACATTCCTGAAATACTGTTTTGTCTTGCTTTTTAGGCTAGCAAGGACACTGTGTTTTCCACTAGAACTTAGAAGACATAACAAGAAAGCCCCTGGAATAACTCCAGTGGGGCAGAACCCGGGCGGAAATTACCTAACCAAGTGCTCATCTAATTGGACAATATTTGTTAGATATGCTAATTTGTTAAACTTACAAAAATTGTAGATATCTGGTGCCAAGTGTGCCCACCTGGAAGCTTACAATAAAGACCTGCTTTTTTTCTTACTATTTTAAGACTGTTGCAGGAGTTTTCTCTTTTGATATTAGGCAACANGCCCACAATGAAATTGACAGCGCCATCAACCAGCTGTTCTGTATATTCCTTCAGGAGAGGCTGCAGCATCTGGACCATGACCTCCCCATTGTCACGGATCAAGTGGGAGCTTCAGATAAGCCCTGCCTGAAACTCAGATTGTTGGCAACAGCTTAAATTTAGGTGGCCCACATCTAAAATCACTGGCCTGCAAATTCTAAGGATGGCAGATCAGGTCTACTTATAAAATGAGTTATTTATTGAATCGACAGCAGATAACAGAAAAAAGGCCTTAATCAGAGTTCCTTACTACACAGTATAAACCAAAAAGCACTTCCAGTAGATTACATAAAACAGTGCACAATATTAAGGTACCTATATTAAAGCTAGCAAAAGAAATAGTATGGATTAGGAGTCAAATGTAATTTACCACTGAAATGATGATAGTGTACACCAAATCCTTTCACTCAGCCTCAGAGGAGTAACCACAAATCAGGTGTCCCCACTTTGGGGGAAAATCCCACACATTTTCAGGGAATGTGCAGAAGATTTCCTGCTTTGTGAAAATTTGGTGTAGCTTTTATGGTTTAAAGTGAGATGTCTCTAAGTTGGAAATTGCAGCTTATCTTTCCAGGCATCACTTCCACAGCAAAATGTTTGTTGTCAGCTGGGAGTGTTACTCTCATGTTGCGAAAATAACTTGCTACAAGACGGCTTGTCCTGTTTGCGTTACTTCACCGATTAGCGAGAAAGAGATAAGTTCTTCTGGGGCAAGATGCTCTTTCACCAGCTAAAAGCAACAGATAAGCTCTTCTGGGGCGAGATGCCCTGCTACACCCATCTGGACCACAGAGGCACAGGGCATACTAGACTAATCACTGCCAGCCACCACGAGGACCCTGCAGGCCTCTGCTTGGCTGGGGAGAGTGTCCCTTGCAGAGAAGATTGAGGAACAGCTGCAGGACACTGGCAGCTGTTCCCATCTAGGAGGCAAAGAGATCTTTCTGGCTGGATCCAGTGCTGGATCCAACCTGGCTGCTGGTCTCTGGTGGT
>VZRV01010772.1:4266-31454 GCA_013398115.1 Falcunculus frontatus | reverse complement strand
CTCCCAGCAACGGAGATTCCCTTCTCTGTGGTGTTTGCTTGCTGTGTTCTGGGACCTTGATGGTGAACACCTTACAACCACAGCCCCTTCCTTCCCCTCTCTGAACATGGCCTCCAGCACTGCTCTGCTTGGGATGATGGTGCTGAACAGAAAGTCTGTGCTGAACCTGGAAAATCTCCTCAAGAACAACTCAACTGGAGTGGACTTCTTGCTGGAGTTTTTCCCCAATCCTGTGTAGCTTTCACAGTGCTGTGAAACAAATAAGTGAGACTTACAGAGGTACATCTTAGATGAGCACCCATTGCACAATCTACTTTGAGTAGATCCCACACCCTTCTGAAGCACCTCATGGCCACTGTGACTCTAGCATGACAGAGATGTTCTGTGATGCCTCTTTCTGTTTCCAGGGACTCCATCTGCACAGTAAATAGTAACTAGTAAATTTGCTAAGCATGGCGTTCCTTCATGTTCCTGGGGTTTCTGGGTGGTTCCCACGCCATTCCTGGAGTGGTTCCCAGGCAGTTCCTGAGAAGTTCTTGGGGGGCTTCCCAGAGGGGTTTCCAGATGGTTCCCGAACAGTGCCCAGGTCATTTCCAAGGGGGTTCCTGGGCAGTTCTTGGAGTGGGTCCCGAAGGGGCTCCTGTGGTGCTTCCTGGGCAGTTTTAGGGCAGCTCCTGGGATGGGTTCCTAGGTAGATTCCCAGGAGGTTCCTGAAAAAGAGGTGATCAATAGTTAACTCATATATGCACGTGTCAACTATTAAAAGAGACAGCAAATGTTAATCACAAAACCTAAGAAGCAGGATTCGCCTTAATCTTGCCAAGATAAGAAGAACAGGATCTTTTGAAAACCAGCACAGAAACCGCTGAATCTTCCACTGAAGGACTGCACATGCTCCAGAAAGAAAGGTAAAAAGTGCATTGTGATGAAGACTACTAATTTCATCAGAAAGACCCCCGAGGAAGAAGAGGAGCCTTCCTCAATGCGACCACCAGGGCACACAGCACGTGTTGCACATATGCTAATGATATTAATGACTTCTGAGAAGCAATTTGTATAACCACTCCTATCCCAAGGAATGTGATGAATATTAATAAATTTTACCCATAATATTGGACTGTATGGAGTGCTCTGTGTGTGTTTGGAGGAGTGATCCCCATGCACCCGGCACTGAATAAAGCAAATACCCACTTCTCTGACTCTGTCTCTGAAGTGTCCCTTGGCCCGGTTTGGGGTGATTCAATCCCAGAGAAAGTTCCCAGGTAGTTCCCAGCAGGAGGTTCCTGGGCAGATTCCTGGGTGGTTCCCAGATTCTAGGGAGGTTCAAGGGGTGGGTTCCTGAGGTGGTTCCCTGGATGCATTCCCGTGTGGTTCCTGGGGTGGTTTCCCAGGGTGGGTTCCTGCGTGGGTTCCCAGGTGGTTCCCGGACTGTTCCCAGGCGGTTCCCAGGTTCCTGGGTGCCATTTGCAGTCTCGGTTGGACAGCGCAGCCCCTCTGGCTGCAGTGGCGCCGCTGCCCCGCTCCCTCTCACCCTCCCAGCACGTCCACACCAGGTCCAGAGCTGGGAGCGGCTCCGCGTCAGGAGCACTGCCCTGGCGCTGTACCCAGGGGGCTCCTGGTGCCCACGGGGCTGCGGGACAGCAGGAGCGCAGACACAAATAGCATGTTCCAAAGGGGCTCTGTCCTGGCACCTCACTGCTCCTTGACCAAATGCTGCTCCGAGAGCTTTGCTGCTCCTCACTCACTCTCTGAACATCACACCCATGAAACGTGCTGTGGGAAAAGGACTGGGGATCCTGGGGACAGCTAACTGGGGGTACAATTAGAGAAAACTGAGGACTTCTCCTGGCATCCTGATAGGAGTCACAACAGCATGGAAATTAGACAGTAAATCACAGTTGCTGCTCCCTGCATGGAATGTGCTTGGCAGGACTTGAAACCAATCTCACAATGATTCCCCAAACACACACACACACACCTGCTAATGGGGATGGAATGGAGGGTGGAGCGGGATGGAGACACTGAGGCTGCGCTCTGTGGGGATCCTTGCAGGGAAGGGAACTCGATGGTACTTTGCAGCTGATAAATCACAGAGCACCTGTCAGCCAAGGGACATAGGGAAAGATGTCCGGATGCTGAGCCAGCAACTCTGCTGAAATCTCGCTCCTCAGATGAAGTTGGTTCCTGAAAGCCTGCAACAGTAATATTAATGCACACCTCCATCCCAAAGTTCCCCACCCGCAAGGTACGACCACCCTTCACTGGGCATGAGCTCTACATTCTTTTTGACTGTATCTTTAAAAACAAAGTGAGAGAATTTTACACCCATCAGTAACAAAGGGATGTCTGACTCAAGTCACTCAAGCTCCACTCAAACACAAAGAAACAGTATTAAAGCAAGTCGATAATGGGAGAAAAGTTAGGGAAGACTCCTCAGTAACTGCTGGGATCAGTCGAGGGGCTGAACCTGTCTTCTTCCCTGTAGGGCCGCCTATTGGGTTAGAATCCTCCTTTATGCACACTGGTCGTTTTACTGGGGATTAGAGCTTGTCTCTGTAGTCCTTTGAGTACATTTTTACAGTCAGATACTATCACTGACAATCCCCGAACCTGAATCTGTCACGATTTTATATTAATAAAGGGTGTTACTCCATAAACTGTCAGTGTGAGTCCTTCCTGGGTGCTGGCAGTCGCTAGCAGCACAGAACACACTCTGATAAAGGGGAAGAGCTGCTGAGGGGTCTCCTTTGTGCTGCTGGTGTTTCCCTGACTGAGTCAGTCAAACACCCCCCCAAAGCAGCAGGACTGCTCAGGGAAGGATCCCCTAAGGGGATGCTGACAGACTGGTTGAGCACAAGGGTCTTGGTTTTCCTGGGACACTGACAAACTAATTCAACACTAAGGGCTGAGTAAATCTCCCCACACTGTGGGGCAAAGAAGCCTCCCCTTTTCACGTGGCAGTCACAATGGCCCCTTGGTCCCGTGAAGTCCCATAGTGTCACAATGGAATCCCTGGCTTCTTAATGTCACAATGGACCCCTGGCTCCATGCGGCCTCTCCTCTTGGTTCAATCATCTTCCATCATGTCACAATAATCTCCTTGGTTTCAAAAAGCTCCACTGTATCACAATGGACCATGGCTTCCAAGAGGCCCTGCTGTGTCACTATGGCCCTTTTCTTTCACAACACCCCCAGTGTCACAGTGGCTCCTTGGTTCCATGAGTGGGTGGTTTGGAGCTCCTGCAGCCTCAGCAGCTGAAAGGACACCGTGCCAGATCAACCAGGCCTCTCAGCTTTGTTCTGCTCCTCAGCAGGCTGAGCAGCTGCACTCAGAGCACAGAACTGCAGGAGCTCAACATCCAGGTCACCTGTGCACTGGTATCGCCTTCTCCACGGACACACATCAACACCTTCAGCTTGGAGGCCCCAACTGCTTCCCTCTCCCAGCAGCTTCCACTGCTGCCGTGTTCTGCCCGGGGCTGCTGCTGCACCCTGAGGCCAAGGCTGGCTCTGGTGTCTCCTGCCGAGGTTTTCCCCTGTTCTCTCCTGGGTCCCAGCAGGAACTCTCGGACCAGAAGCAGTTCGGTAACACCTCAAATTCCCATTTTTTGTCTCAGGGACAGCTCTGGCCTCAAGCGGGGAAATCACACAACAGCTCGCAAGACCCTCATTGTGCCAGTGAAAAATTGCATCTAATTGCACAGGTTTGAAAGCAAACCAGTGAGACTCCAAGTCAGAAATACAATTTAATAGGAAAAAGTAAAATAAATGCAAGAGTACAAAAAAAACCACTGACAGAGTCAGAACACAACCTGACACCCTGTCGGTCAGAGTGTTGGTAGCAGTCCGGATGAAGTGGTCCTGTGTGCCAGTTTGGCCAAATTTGGAAGAAAATATCTCCTGAGGGGAAAAAAAACCAGGTTGCTACCACCCCTCCCCCTACCAGGTTTGGGAAAAAATATTATTTTTCCTCGGAGGAAAGTGAAAGAGATAAAAACTATTTATTTAACAGAACACACAGAAAAGGATAATAATGCTAAATAATAAAATCTCTCACTGTGGAGAGAAACCTGGAAAGATTTCAGAGTCCGGTGTAGGTGTTAGTGTCTATATCCTCCTCCTCAGGGCTGTCAGGGGGGAAGGCCCCTACTGGGGCCTGGGAAGAAAAGTCTCCTGGTGTGCTCCGATGTTGTGCAACCGTCCCAAAGAGAAGAAGAAGAAAGGGAGAAATTCCAAAAAGATCCCAGGAAAACTCTCTCCGGAGAGAAGAGTCAAAAGCAGGCTGCAAAGCGAGCGTACTCCACTCCCCACTGCCACCGAGTATATCCCCAGTAGCCTGTCTGTCCTTGAACACCAATTTTGTTTTTAAAACAAAAGTATCTCAGTTCTTTCTTCCCTCTCGCAGGCTCAGTTTAAAGGCACCAGAGCCAGCCTCCAGAGCAGATGAAATGGGATACATATTTTCATACCATAATGTTACCCCAGGACATCCTGTTAAAGCAGTGATCCCGAGAAAAGAGTCTGGTCTTTGCCTGAAGGTCCAGTGGTGTAGCTCTTGTCCTCCAGGAGCCCCATAGGTAAAGGCTGCTGTGCTGTTCCAAACCGCTGCTGTGCTGTTCCAGATTATATCCAGGTGGGAATGCTTGTCTCCTCTCCCCCTGGGCAGAGCATCTCACAATGGGCTGATGTAATTCTATGAGTCATGGGGTGGGTCCTTGATTGCCCATGAAACACAGATAGGTCCCGGAGGGAGTTATCAGGGACGAGTCATGGTAGGAGATAAGGAACATTGCCCCACCTACTTTAACAGCTTCTGAAGATGATAATAGAATACGTGCTTTTGGTTACATCTTACATTGTAGCCTAGGATACTAATCTTTTCCTGAAAAAGCTCTTTATTACAAAGTAATGGCTGGCAGTTGCTGAGGAAGGGGACAGCTCCTGGCTGGTCCCTGCACAGCTCTCCATGTCATCCTACCGGTGCTGTCGATCTTGGGCCAGGCACACCTGGAAGAGGCACAACGCCCAGCTCAGACAAGCCCACAGTTCAGGAGCATCTGCAGCCCAATGGTACCGGCTGTCGGGGCAGACACAGCCCCCAGCTCCAGCCCTGGCAAACACTTTGTCCTTGTGGAAGGGGAAGGTAGAGGCTCCCAGACTGCCCCTTAACAGAGCTCAGGTCACTGATCCGTTTCCCACAGGCTGTGCCTCAGCAGGAGGGCTGCTGCTTACCCAAGGCACTGAAGAACTCTTCTACTTGAGCTCCTTGGGAACCCCACGCACAGGGAGCAAACTCTCCCTCTCCTGACGCCTACAACGTCCCTTCCGGCTCGTCCGTTGAAGTTCCAGCTGCACATTGGATGGGAGAAAGGGTCACATGGACCAAAAGGACCTCTGGATGTCAAGGCAAGGAGGTGTCTCTTCAGAGACCCTTAATTGCAACAGAGAACACTGGGGGCATAAAGCACTCGCTGTGGGCTGTGGAAGAGAGCTAAGTGTGTGTCTGGGGACACTGGGGCAAGGAGGGGGGCACCAGAGTGAAGGTGCATTTGTGAAGGCCACGGGGTGCCACAAGAGAGAGAAAATAAAAGTGTGTGCCCACAGTGGGGAGAGGGAACGAAACAAGCAGAGGACTCCAAAGTGCTGTCTGGGGAAACGTGTCGTGTTCCAGAGGAGCCTGAGGCTTTGCAGAGGCAGTGAAAGCCCATTTTACCTGCTCAGGATTCCTCCTCGGCTCAGCGTTGAGTTCCCTCCTCCCTGTCTGCTTTTCTGATGATGCAGCCAGACCCAGCACACATTCCAGGCCTTTCCCTGAGTGCTGTGACAGCCGCTTCCCTTCTGCTCCAACAGCCTGCTGGGTATTCAGAGAGGAGATTATTCCATTCTTTTAAAGCATCAGAAAAGCTGTCCCTCAGAACTCTCCATCTCTGGAAGCATCCTCCAAGCACCAGCAGTGCAGCTGCTGTTCAGCCCTCGGTACACAGCTCTGCTCAGTTTAGTCCATCAGTTGGGTCAGCTGCTCCATTCCTTTCCACGCCAAATCCAAACCACCACGTGTGCCTACCCTTGCCTAGGCATGGGAGAAGCAGCTCCCCGTGCCCAGCTTTTGGACTGGAGCTGATCTGGACAGCAAGCTCCAGAGTTGTGTCAGTCATGCTGGGTGTGCCAGGAAACATTGCCCCGGGCCAGTGGTCTCTGGCTGGAGTTAGTCAGCCAGATAAGGCTGCTGGCTGCAGCCCTGACTGCTTTGCCCAAGCAGGCCATGGACTGACAGGGATATATATTCCCACCTCTCTATGGGAAACATCACTGGAATCCTTCAGGGATGTCTGAGTGGACTGGAGATCAATCCCAGTGCCTACCTGTAGACAAGACCAGTCCGTGTCCCTGCCGGGAGCCATCCTCTGCAGGATGGTTAATTTTTTCCTTAGAGTCCCTTTGGACACTTCACTCTTGGCAAGGGCAGCACTCAGGGCTTGAGCCTTCTTTCTCCATTCGCGTTCTCCATTTTCTCTCTGCTTCAAAGCAGCAGCCACATGCTCCAGCTCTTCCCTCATGGCTTCCCTCTCAGCCTCCCTCCTCATTTGGTTTTGTTCCTTCCTTTGCAAGGAAGTTGTGTGCATTAAATTCTTCTTTTCCAGCATTTTCATCTGCTCCTGGTACAACTTGATTTCTTTCTCCCTCTCTGACAGGTCGGCAGTCATGCGAGTGAGATGCTCCTGCAAAACTTTGGCCTCTGCTGCCTCTTTCTGGAGCATCTCCATTTTCTTTTCCTGTGATTCCAGTTTTTCTTTTTTAATTTGGAAGATGGACATTATCGTCTGGAGTTCTTCTTGAAGGGAACGATTCCTGTCTATCGCTGTATTTGCTCGGGTTTCAGAGGCTGTGACTGATTCTTCCAGAAATTTGATCTGACACTCCAGTTTTTCTTTATTTGCCTGCAGACTGTCCCGTTCATGCTGCAAAACAGGGAGAAAAAGAGTCAGTGATTCCATCTCTGTTTGCTTTTTATACCAGATCTGAACTCCTGCCGCAGCGGCAGGCACGGGCTGCCCCTCTCTCCCTGCCTCTTGGGATGCTGCAGATCTTTCCTGGGCTCCCCTTGTTGCTTCGTCTTTCCCAGCTTCCTCAGCCTGTCCCAGGTTCCTTTCTGCCCTTCCCTGACCTCTTGGAGCTCTACTCAACTGTTCCTTTGGGGAGGAGTAGAGCTCCAAGTGTGGACACAGAACTACAGCTTCAAGGGCAGAAAACTCCAGCATGGAGGAAAATCAGCAGCCTCAGGCCTAACTCGGTTTGACATGACTATGACATCTTTCCTCCTCATTCAGAAGAATGCAATTAGGAAAGTTAAACTGGAAAGAGGTGCTCCTCAGATACAGCAAGAGAAGGCCCCAAAAAAGCAGAGAAATGGCCCCTCGTGGCATCTGCCATTCTCACCAGAACATCCTTTCTTTCCTTCTCCATGTTCTCCAATTGCCTCTGCAGAGATGCCACCTCCTGATGAAGAGTCACAACCTCTGCCTTTCTTGCAGCAGCCTCTTCCTTCAGGGCAGTTTCTAGAGAGTTCTTGCGTTCTGCCCTCCACATCACTGCGCCAGGGAAGGGGAAGCAGAAGGGGAAAAGCAAAGCAAAGGCAAACTGATGTGCATCTTGCATCTTTGCCTGGCTGTGTCTGCCAGGCTCTAAGCCCACAAGGGCTTCTGAAGCTGACAGAAATGAGGGAAACTTCTGGGCAGAGAAAAAAAGAAGAATGAAAAGAGCAAGGTTCAGAGGAATAGGAAAGTGTGTTTGTTCTTGGGCTTATGCAGAGTGGGCAGTCAAAGAGAGAGAAAGGAGCGGGGAGGCCTGTGCAGCCCTGCTCCAGAGAGGCCAAGAGCTTGGAGGCTCTGGGATGGCCTGGAGTTTGGAGGACTCAAGCCAAGGCATCCAGCTACAGTTCCTTGGCAGAGACACGGCACCTGAAAGGCACCACCTCTGCACATGATCACTCGTAGCACAGCCGGATGCGCTGCCAGCCACAGGATCTGTCTCCATAAAAAACTTCACTGGCACTGCTACAGACAGGTCTCCTGCTGGTTGCTTTTCTCCTTTCCCATCTCTGGGCACTGCAATTTTCCTCTGCATGGCATCAGAGATCCCCGCTGGCAAGACAGGATGGGGCAGTGGGTGGGAGAGGAGAAGCTGTACCTTCCTGGCTTTCAGCCAGCTGTTTTTGCAGCTTCTGGTTGCAGGCCCTGAAATGGTCCCTCTGAGCCTGTGTTGTGCTCAGCTGCAGCTTCAAGGCCTGAATCTTCTTCCTCGCGTCATTCTGGAAGAGGTAAGAGGAGCAGAATCACCTCACAGGGCCACTGCTGGCAGGAGACAAAGGGCTACAAACACTACGGCAGAAATAGCCCGGGTGGGAGAGGGCAGCTGGACAGAACTGGTAGATGTGATCGTGATCCTCCTTCCTCCTTCCAGAGCAGTGAGCCAACCCCCTACAAGGACTGCCACCCATCCTGGCCTTGGCACTCTGCTTGTCCAGCAGTCCAGCAGCGGGACAGGATTTTTGGGTGCACTGGGCACACATTACCAGATCTTTCTGGGAATGCTCCAGGTGCTGCCACAGGTCTCGCAGGGCTGCTGCCACTCTGTCCACCGTGAGCTCTGTGGGGACATCCCTGGCCTGAGAAGCAGTTAGGCTCACAACATGACCCTTTTCTGGAAAGAGAAGACATTCTGGTTCAAGATTTAACCCCATGGTCTCCAACAAACAGGGCCACTTTCTAGTCGGAAGGTAGCAGTGCCTTTGTCATTGTCCTAGAGCTTGCCCTGCAGCAGGATGTGTGTCACAGGCCAACGTTATTTTGATGACCACTGATGTCAGCACTGGCCCAAGAACAACTGCATGGGCCCTGTGGCTTGACAGGACTCAGGCCCTTTTCCCTTCTGATGCTGATCAGTTCTCTCCGTACAAACACGGACTTGTGACGCTGCAGGGATGTCAAGCTGCCAAGACTTCTCAAGGCCGGAGTCAGCCTAAACTGAAAGGCTGAGTCCAGCATACCAGGGTGACCATGAGCCGCACCTCCCTCCATCTGCTCCCCCACATGTGCTCTGCACATGGGCTAACCCAGCCTGCCACACTTGCCTGAGCGCCGAGTGACCAAGTTGCTGCTGTCCCTGACCATGCGGTGGAGAACCAGGAGCAGTTTGTCCAGCTGGGATTGAGCTTCCCAGTGGGCACTGCTGGCCTGCTGGCACTGTGTGGCCAAGGCCTCTGCTCTGTTCTCTGAGCTACGGAGACTCAAACGCAGCTCAGAGACCTCAGCCTCCAGCACCCGCACCAAGTCCCTCAAGCACCGTTCGCCAGCTCGGGACTCCTCCAGCTCCTGCAGCAGCTGCTCCTCTCGAGCTGCCTGGGCAGCATCCTTCTCCAGCACTGCTTCCTGCAGGGAGCGGATCTGGAACATGGATGCACGTAGCCTCAGGGACAGGCTGCTCCCGAGGCAGCAGAGCAGGCAGGAGGGTGAGGAGCGAAGGAGAAAGGACTTCCAGCAAAAAACACACAGGACACAGAAGGGGCAAAGCCAAGGATTCCAGTGGAGACAAAGTCAAAACACAGAAAGGGAGCCAATGGGCATCCTTGATGGGGCAGCTCTAAACACCGGATGAACTGGCTGTGCTGGAAGTGCCCTCCCCAGCCTGACATACCTACACCTGTGTCCCCACATTGCTCAGTGCCCGGCCCAGGCACAATCTCCTTCTGGGACAACACTGCTAACAGAGGGATGGAGAAACTCCAAAGGAGTCTGCTCCTGCTTCTCCTCTGAGAGTTCCTGCTGGGACCCAGGAGAGAACAGGGGAAAACCTCGGCAGGAGACACCAGAGCCAGCCTTGGCCTCAGGGTGCAGCAGCAGCCCCGGGCAGAACACGGCAGCAGTGGAAGCTGCTGGGAGAGGGAAGCAGTTGGGGCCTCCAAGCTGAAGGTGTTGATGTGTGTCCGTGGAGAAGGCGATGCCAGTGCACAGGTTACCTGGGTGTTGAGCTCCTGCAGTTCTCCTATGCGGTCTGAGAGGAGCTGCTCACCCTGGTGAAGAGCAGAATAAAGCTGAGACACCTGGTTGATCTGGGCCAGGTTGTTTCCTTCCAGGCTCCTGAGGCTTAGTTCCTTCTCTTGCAGAGTTAGAGTTGGCCTGCAGAACAAGGCAACAGATGGCCATGAGAGACATTCGTGTCCCTTGCGTTCCTCAGAGGGGAGTCTGGCTTAGATCAGAAATCATGGGTTTAAGATTGTTCTGCCAAGCAAAGGCATCAGGATGCCAGGCTGATCCAGCTCCCAAAGGGTTCACGTTCCCAGAGCCAAGGTGGAGTTGATGGCTGTATCCAGCTCCTTGCACTGCAGCTTGGGCAGGGTTAAGACACCAACCGAACAACAGAACACCCCCCGAGAGGGAAAGAGCTACTCCAAAAGCCTTTGTCTTCAGGAAAACCGCAACTGAAGGCTCAAAAGAAATGAAGCACAACATCCAGAGAATTAAACACATCTGCACGGACGGGTCAGAACTCTGCCACTTAGGAAATGCTGGCAGATGCAAAGATCAGAAAGAGGGAATCCATTCATCACAATGCAGAGTCCCACAGGCTTTCATTTACCTGGCTTTTTCCCTCTCTAGGGCCTTACTCCCATCTTGCTGAGCTTTGTGGACAATCAGTTCCTGGGACTCTCTGGAGGCTGCCAGCTGAGATGTCAACTCTCCCACCTCAAGTCAAACAGAACAAAGCAGTCAGAGGCCACAGCCTGTCCCTGTCAGCCACAGCAGAGACTGTGAGGAAAGGCAAAGGATGACTTTCCATTTCTCCTTGTCCTGAGAGGACCAGACTCACAACGGATATGGACAACTTGTTTTGAACTCTCATTGGGTCACCAAGGGCATCTGGAAAAGCACCTCAAAACTGAGGCTAGCAGGAAGAGGCCAGCAGAAATCCATGCTGATGGTTGCTGGTCAAGAGCCCAGAGGACTAGCCCAGATGTCCAGGGCAGCAGCTGAGATTCAGCAGAGCACTGAGGGTCCTTCAGAGCAGCTGCCATGGAGCCCACAGCACGAGGCAGCCCAGGGACCACCCCATCAGCTGCTGCTCTGCCATGGGAAAGCAAGAAGGGCACAGACCCCCTGCTGGATGACTGCGGTGCCACTGCTGTTTCACTCACCTGCTTTTGTAGAGCCTCCCTCTGCTCAAGGAGGAGATTCATTTCCTCTTTGATACCTTGTAGCTCTTCCTTGTGCCTCTTCTGCGCTGCCTGGATTTCACTCTGAGCTTCTTGCAGCTCAGCTTGCAGCTTTGCCTTGATGGTCTGGCAACAAAATGCAGAGCAACTTCCTGCCCTCAGGCTCAACTTTTTCCACTTTCTTTTTCAAAATCCCATTTCTTCAGCCACTTCTTTTGGCTTCTCTACCCAGCTCTGATTCCATTGAAAGCCTCCCTTCCTGGGGCTGAGCTCTGGAGCTCACCAGACTCCGTGCTCCCAGGGCCTGAAGCAGCCCTTGCCTCCTCACTCCCAGGACCTGCATTTTATGCCCTTATCACTGCCCTGCACTCTGTTCCCTGCCTGCTCACTTACCTGCTCCTTCTCTCGCTGCTCTTTCACCCTCTGCCTGAGCTGCTGGAGTTGCTGGCAGGTTTGGCTTAGCTCTCTTTGAATTTGGAGCAGTGTCCCTAAGACAGCATTCCAATCCCTCTGCATTTCCAGCAGGACCTGCAAAGAAAGAAAGAGCAGAGGGGTTCACACTTTCCCTGTGACATCTGTGTGGCAAGAGGCACAGACCGATGGGCTCACGCCCTCTCAGAGCACTCAGCTGCTGCTCCCCTGGGTCACTGTCTGCCCCAGGGGAGACACAGCTTCCCAGGAAGTGACTTAAAGCACAGCCTAGAAGACACCTCTGGGTCTCTATTCAGAAATACTCCAGAGGAGTCTCTAAAAAGTTTTTTCTCTTGTCAGCATTCTTGCTGTGCCCTCCCTGTGCCCACAAAACAAAAGTCCTACAAACTCAGTTGTGCTATGAACACCTATCAGTAAACATCAAAAGAGGACTGGTCAGAACAGCAAAGATACTCCGAGCTAAGTATTAGAAAAAACAGAACACAAGAGCAGTGCAAAAATTTCAACTGAAAGCTGATGTTTCTACCTGGCTTCCTATGAGGGGTCTCGTTCCTAGTCCCAAAGATAGCCCTGTTCACCTTTCAGCTCCCAAAGTCAATGTAGAAGACATGCAGGGCATGTTCCACACAGCCCCATATCCTGCTATCTCCCACAGCTCCAGCCTTGCAAAAAATCACACCAGCTCTCCTTTCACAAGCATCACCTCTCTCTTGGAATTTTCAAAGCTAGTTCCTTCCTCTACTGGTTGAGCCTGCAGGGTGGCCACTTTCTGCTTCATCTCCAACAGCACCTTCTTGGGCTCCAGCTCTGTCTCTGCCTTCTTTTCTTTCCATTGCTCCACCACCTCCTGCACCTCTGCATGGTGCCTTTCCCGCTCACTTGTCTGAGGAGGAGAGAAAAAATCTTCAAGATGAAGTCCCAGCAAAGCTTCTGACTGAAAAATGTGAAGCTTCATCCCTCCCACAAACCCCAGCCTGAAAAGAGCATGGGCATGTCTTTCTGCCCTCCAGAAACCATGTCCTGTCAGGGAATTGAAGAGGAGGCTGAGCTGGTGCAAGAATCACAGAAGCATTGAATCACTTTTGTTGGCAAGGACCTTCCAAGCATTGAGTCCAAGCCTTCAGAAAAGGAGATGTCACCTTCCCCTCTCTGATGCCCCAGTCACAAGGACTGAAGGACCAGGGACAAGGGGTCTGTTCCATTCACTTGCAGCCCAAAGCTAATCCCTCTGTCCACCACAGAAGCACAGCAAGAAAGGAACCGAGTGCCAACAACACTGTTGCCATCTGCTCCGTGGCAGGTGGGACTCGGAGACCATCCTGCCCTCGGACTCAGAGAACATCTTGCCCTTGGCTGCCACACTTTGGGTACCGCCCAACCTGCTCAGGAACTCATCTTACACCCAACTGAAGCCATGGCTGAATTTACTGTCCCAGCATCATCTGTGGGTCTTCACACACCTCCGAGTCCGAGCCACTGGCTCTGCTGCCCGGCCCAGCAGCAGGAGGCCTCTGGCAGAGGATTGCTGCCCTTTCACATCCTCAGGCTCTGCTTGTGCTAAACCAACACACAGGGCTGGCCTGGACAATTCAGAGGCAAAGTGTCTCCTACCAGGTCTTGCAGGAGCTTGGTTATTTCCAGTTGCTGAGCAGTTCCCTGAAGCCTGAGGGTATCGTGACACTGCTGCTCTGCCTGCAAGAGCTGTTGTGCTGTGTCTTCCCGTTCCTGCTTCCTGAGAGCTCTCTCTGCTGCCAGCTCATGTTGGAGGCGTTTCACTTCCCCTGCAAACACGACCAACAAACAGCAAGATTCAGAGTCTTTACTGACTTTATTGACCTCAGGCC
Organism: Falcunculus frontatus; assembly: GCA_013398115.1. Classification (NCBI taxonomy): domain Eukaryota; kingdom Metazoa; phylum Chordata; class Aves; order Passeriformes; genus Falcunculus; species Falcunculus frontatus. The sequence continues at coordinate 17,969 of VZRV01010772.1, read as the reverse complement.
CTTTCAGTGTCAGCGTAGGAGGGCCCTGCCTCCAGCCCCACCACTCCTCAGAAGCCCTGTGGACAGAGAAGGCTTTACAGCAGCTTCTGCTGGGGCAGCACCACAAACAAAGCACATGAGGCTCTCACCTTCTATAGCCACCTTGGTGACTGTGAGCACTTGAGCTTCCAAATGGCTCCTGCTGATCTCCAGCTGAGATATCTGCTGCTGAGCAGCAAACAGGCGGGATTCCAGGCTCTCGTTCGCTGACCTAGAGGTTGCAAATACAGAGAGAAATTAGTTTCTTGCTCCTGACGACCATAGGCAGTTATTCCAGCACAACGTGGCTCAAGACCCCCACACCTGAGCATGGAAAATGGGTGGCACAGAAACTTGTACAGAGAAGGAACATTTGTGCCATTTCAGTAGCAAAGCAGGGCCCTCTGAGGGAGCGCCCAGGCCTTCCTTATGGGCTGGCACAGCACAGACGGCCCAGCCCAACTTGACCTCAACAGCCCAACCTTCAATTGCTGTTCCTGACCTATGCCACTGGGTAGCTGTGCCCACACAGGCTGGGCCGACGAGCAAAAGCCCAGCCTCTGCTCACAGCCCTTCTCTCATCAGCACTTCCAAGCTGCTCTGCAGGGGGACAGAACAGACTCTTGTCCTGGCTCACTCCTGACTTTTTAATGCTCTTCATTATGCATGTAAAGGTACATCCTTTCCCAGATACCCTATATTTAAGAGACTACAGAATTACTTCGGATGATACAGTAAAATCTCATGTTCATGGCAGCATTTGTAAAAAATCAGAACCAGATTTTGTCTGAAGAAGAGCTATCTGATAGGAGAAACTGGTATTCTGCAGTTTAAACTCTTGGAAGGTCAAGGAATAGCCTTGCCAACTTTATTTCAGTGGTGCTGGCTGAGCAGGCAGTAGCCCAGGTGACTTGTCCCTCTTTACAAGGGAAGAGGGACCATCCAAAGGGACCTTGGCAGGTTTGACAGGTAGGTACCTGTTGGGGTTTTAGGAGTTCTCCTTTGTTTTCTTTTAATTTTCCCGTACTGTTGCTAAGGGACCTGGCCACAGGGGGAGGAGTCCAGCTGGTTGTCCTTTTTGCCTGGCATTTTCTCGTGTAGGGTGGAATCACCACGAGATTTGAACTGGCAAAAAGGGGCTGGGTACAGCCCCTACCTTCCTGTTCCCCCGGCATTCAAGGAGGAGAGGAGCTGCCCTCGTGGTGAAGGGAATTCGTCGCTGCTGCAGGTTCCTGCCTTCTGCTGTTTTTCCCTCTACCGGAGCCGGGCCGAGACTGCCCTGCCCTTGCTGTTCCTTTGCCACTGCCGCAAGCCTTCGCTGCACTGTAGCGCCGCACCTCCCGCCTGCGGAGACGTCCCAGGGCTCCCACTGCAGCTCCGGGGTTTGATACATCTCGCCTACCACCTGGGATTTTCTGTTGGTCCCTGCTGTTCCCAAGGGTCCTGCTGGGGCAGCAGGATCAGCTGCCCTAAGGGGGTTTGTGAAGTGAGCTTTTCGTCCACCTTTACCGCGTGGTGCTGCTGAGCTCGCTCCAAAGCTCCCCCTGTAGCCACAGGGGAACCATCGCACCTGCCCTGCTCACCGGGAGGCACCAGCGCCCCTGCTGGCTGTGACTGGAACTGCACTGAAGGGGAAAGTGCCTGACAGCCGAGAAGGCTGTCACTGGGTTCTGGTTCTGTTTGTTATCTCTGCCATAGTTATTGTTGTTTGTTTGCCTTGTTATACATATATATATCTATTAGTAAAGAACTGTTATTCCTATTCCTCATATCTTTGCCTGAAAGCCCCTTAATTTCAAAATTATAATAATTTGGAGGGAAGGGGGTTGCATTTTCCATTCCAAGGGAGGTTCCTGCCTTCCTTAGCAGACTCCTGTCCTTCAAACCAAGACAGTGCCCATCCATGATGAGCAAGATTGCCCAGAGGTTGTTGAGAATTCCAAAGAGGTTTCCCTGCTGCTCTCTAACCAGCTCTAGGTCCTGCCCCACACTTCACAAGAGTTTGCTCAAAAGCAGAAGGCCCTCAAGATTTTCAGGAGGAGCCTCTGGCTTCACCCTAAATGGCAGCATCCTACTCCCAACATCCTGGGGTAAGAGCCTGTAATTATGGACATGAAGCTTCAGTTCTGAAGATCAGGATCATTTCAAGCTACGTGGTAAGGAAAGAGGGATGTTCAATGCCCAGAACATGGAACCAAACCCAGAGAAAAACTTGAGGTTTCCTTCAACATCTGCATGGTATAATTACTACTCTATTCAGAGCTGGGCTGGGCTTGCTTTGGACTTCCCACAGGAGTGTGCACAGTGGCACAAACAGAAGCCCAATGCTCAGGAGAGCTTTTCTGACTTTAGCTGCCAGAAAAAAACCCTTTCTATCATGGCATGCTTTTTTTTTTTCCCTTGAGACTCTTTCTGTCCAGAGGAAGTGAAAACATCTGAAAAGGATCTCCTCTTTAACTGCTCCCTGCCTTTACCTGGCCTTTGCCAGCTGCTCAGAAAGGCCTCCTCGGTGCCGCTCCATGGCTGCTGATTGCCGCTCAAGGGCAGCCTTCTCCCGGCCCCACAGCTCCTTCTCTCTGAAGCCCTGGGCTAGCACCTGCCCTTGGCCAGAGGATTCCCAGTGCAGCTGCTCCAGAGCCCTGCTTGACGACTCTTGCTCCTGGGAAACCTGGAAGTGGGACAAGGCACAGCTCGAGCCCTTCCTTGGGAGCCCTGTGCAGAGCCAGCCAGTGCCACCTCGCAGGCAGCCAGAGGACAAGAAGCTCCTGTGCTCTGGGCTCAGAGTTTCACAGCATCTGCCCTCTGCAGCTTTGATACCCTGGGCTGCCAAAAGCCTATGGCACTGTTCCCTTGGAGATGCTGTGTCAGGCCCTGCTGGCTTGCCTGGGACGAGACAGCTCCTTCCCAACAAACATCCCTACCCCAACTCTGTGTTGTCACACAAAAATACTGCATCTTCCAAAACTGCCACTTGACAAACAAAATTTCTATCATGATCTATTCCAGTGGTGGATATTTTCAGGAAAGGTTGAAGAAAGTAATTTTGCTTGCTGAAGCAAAGGAAAATGCACAGGGTTTCTCTTTCTCAAAAAATCCCCACATCAAAGTGTCACCTCCTCCAGTGTGCAAAGCAGCTCTCTGCAACGAGGGGGTGCTTGGCAGGGAAACGGCTCTCGTGGTGAGCAGGCATTTAGTGACTGATGGAAGTCTGGCTGATGTAGCCAAAGCAGACTCACACCAGCAATACCATTTCCTTGTCTTACACAAAGAAGGTGTCTAATGGCCCTTGCTGGTATTCAAGCCTGAAGACTAAACCGTGGTTTTGAGCTCTTTGCTTCAAAAGCAAAACCTCTGCTGTGTGTTTGCCAAACCTACCACATACTCCAGAACTGAGACTGTCTGATAGAGACCATCAGAAACAAACCCTTCTCTCGCAGCTATCCTGTAACACCCAATCCAAACCTCCCCTGGCACAGCTTGAGGCCGTTGCCTCTCATCCTGTCCCTGTTCCCTGGGAGCAGAGCCCAACCCTCACCTGGCTCCACCATCCTGTTAGGAGTTGTGCAGAGCAAGAAGGTCCCCCCAAGCCTCCTTTTCTCCAGGCTGAAACCCCTCAGCTCCCTCAGCTGCTCCTATTCACACCTGTGCTCCAGACCCTTTCCCAGCTCCATTCTAAAATGGGTTCTGTGGCCACATAAAGTAACAAATCATTCAGCATCGTGTAACACTTTGCTGATGAACATGCATATCCCTGGCTAATAAATACGTGTGCCCTCTTGAGCCAGGTGCACAGCAGTGTCCCTGTCTTCTACTGCCAGGAACAGCATCTGGGCTGGCACAACTCCCTCTCCCACAAGTGTCAAGGAATAAAGTGTCCACACCCTCTCCAGAGCTATGGTAATATCATCCTTCTTCTGCTTCAGCAGATTACTCTGAAGCTGAGGGTCCTCCAGTGTCTGTCTCTTGACTTCCAGCTCGCTCTGCAATGATGGGTGCTCTCCCTCGAGTGCAGCCAAGTCCTTCACTCTGTAAGAAAGGGAAGTACAAGTTTTTAATGGAAAACCAGTCTCCTTTTCAAAACCAGCCTCCATCCTGTCCTGCTGCTCCGCCTTTTCTGCCTGGGCTGACACTTCCTTAAGCTGCTCAGTGTTCTCCCAACGCAGACACGAGGCTCCTCGCTCCAGGCTTCCAAGGCATCGCTGCAGCTTTTCCCTGGCCTTCTCGAGACTTGCACAGTCACTGCAGAGATAAGGCTCACTCAGAAGAATGAAGAGGCCTGAAGAGTCACCAATCCCATTTTCAGCACCCCAGGGTGGACCTGGGGACAGGGGGCTAAGGGAGACCTCACTCTTTCCCTCCCTAGGAAATCCTCCAGAGGCAAAGGGAAAAAAAGGCAGGCTTTTGCCTTCCTTCACTGAGAAGCAGTGGCTGGGAAGGGGCACCCAAAGAACAGAATTCAGAACAACAGCATGGCAAGAGGAAGAGTCTTATCTTCCACCACTGCTGTCCATCTCCAAGACAGCCTTGGGAGTCACAGTAGACCATGAAAAGCCCTGACAGGACGACGCTCAGGTGCCACACGTGGCCTACACGTGGTAGGGCAGGTGAGCTCTTTGCCCAGAACACCTCTGAACTGCCAGAACTGGTAGCAGGTTGCCTCTGGAACACAGGAGGAGGAGGAGGAAATGCTCACGTTCTGAGGGCTTCTACTAAAGACTGCAGCTGCTGCTGGTCACTGCTGGACCTCTTGCATTTCTCCTCCAGTTGTTCAAGCCTATACTGCACCTCGCTGCACTTCTCCTCATGCTGTCTCTGCTGCTGCAGCAGGAAATCGTTCAAGTTCTGCCTGGCAGAAAGCTCTTCTCTCAGGGCCTGCAGGAACAGGCAGGGAAAGAGCACAAATGACCAATAAGGAGCAGGGAAGATGGCTCCAGAGAGCTGGGAGAAGCAGCAAGCAGAGAGACAGCTCCCCTGAAGGCAAAAGCTGTGCTGAGGGGGTGGGCATCAAGGAGACAAAAGCAGTAGAAGACAGAGCTGGGGAGACCAGCAAAGCAGTGCAGGGCCACAAATGTCAAGGTGAGAAAGAAAGGGCCTCAACTGGCTGAGTGAATGGACCCCTGAGGGGTCCATTCTGATCCCAAGAAGAACGGGTGTCCATTCATGGAGAACCAGTTCCAAAATCCAGCTAAATGTACAAAATCCGCTTCTACGTTGAGCATGGTTTGGGCTTAGTGCATTTATTCCTTGGATTACAATGAAATTAAATAGGGCCCTCTGAGGTCAGGTTCCTGCTACCATTCTACAGAGTCCCTGTCACAGACCTTGCGGAGTCGACAGAGGAGAGAAATCTCCTTTGGGAGAAAACAGGGCTAGGGAAACGAGGCACAGAGACACGACCCCCGCTTCAGAGCAGACAGGAGACCCATGGCAGAGCAGCTTCTCCCTTCCAGGCTTCCTGCACTTGCCTTCCCTAAATCCCATTGCAAAATAGTCCCGAGCCAGCTCAGCACAGTTATACTCACCTCAAGGGCTCCTGGGGAGAGTCGCTGGTGAGAAAGTATTTGGGAAGTGAACTGCTGGCTCATTCCAAGCCCTCGAGCTTCCTGGAGGAGCACAGGGAAGAGCACACTCAGACTGCATGGCTGGCCCTGAGGGAGTCACCCTTAAATGCTTCCAAGCCAGGAGCCCCCTGCTCCCTCCCAGGCTTGTCCCCAGAGCCAGCACCAAAGCTGCCACCAGCTGTTAATCCCTTGTTATTCCCAAAGGGAACCTTTCCCTGTGGGACAGCCCAGGCCCAGCCAGCCCCGCATTGGGCTTGGCACAGGGAGAGCAGCAGCTTCCTCACCCACTGGGTCTCCATCTGCCCCTTGGCATGAGCAGTGTGCAAATGCCAATATCCAGGGGATGTTGGCAGTAGAAAGGTTAAATGTCAATGTCCAAAGGCCGTTGGCCTTTGCAGGGTCCAGACCCCAATGTCCAAGGGTCTTTGGCCTTTGCAGGGTCAGTAGCACAATATCAAAGTGCCATTGGCCTTTGCAAGGTCCAAACCCCAAGGACCAAGAGCTGTTGGCAGTCCAAATCCCAAACATTCCATGGGCTGTTGACAGTTGCCAGGGTCCAAACCCCAACATTCCAGGGGCTGTGGGAGAGCCCTTCCCCTGGCTCTGCCCCCATCCCAGCTCCCTGCTGGCCCTGGCACTTGCTCTGCCACAGCCCTGCTGGGCAGGGGCCTGGCTTGTAACATGAGCTCAAAGTTGTGGGTCCAGACAGCTTTGAGGATTGAAAGGAATGAGAGATTTGTCTTTACAAACAAACGGTGGGTCTGCTGATAGGTAAAGATAGATACTGAGAGATGAAAGAAAGCGGCTGGGAAATTAGGATAAAAAGGAGGCTGCATCCTCTAATAATTTGAGACACCCCAGGGGAATGCCCCATGGCCTCTCCCTTTATTTGAATAAAGTAACAGGACTCCTCTGTCTCCTTTTTGGACATAAACCTCTGGTGTTTGTGGATTCATTTTCCAGACAATTTTAGGGCTCTTGTCTGGGATATTTCCACCGTCCAGGGGTGGCGGGCAGCGAGCAGAGCTGAAGGCGTGCGTCACCCCGTTTCGGTGATCAGCTCCCCTTGGTGGTAGCCGGCACTGGGCGATCGATTGGGCTCCCGAGACTGTCCAGGAGACAGACAAGTGGCGGACCAGGGGGGTCTGTGAAGAGTCCACAGGGAAGGACCACTGCAAATCTCACCGGTGAGTACAATGGGATCTTTGGGGAGGGCACCCATGGAGGGTAGCAAGGGTAAAACAAGGCACCCATGGAGGGTAGCACTGATGCCTTAGGTTTTAACTTTTATATTTTCAAATTCTGTACTGCTTAGAGTGTAACTCTGAAGTTCCTTGTAGCCTGTAATTCCCGCTCTCTCGTACTGGGTAGACATAACAAAGCCTCTCCAGGCTTTGCCTTCAAGGACAACCAGGCTGGTTTTAGGCCCAAAATGTGTAAACTAAAGATTCTGAGGGGGGCAAGCTGAGGGGAGTTACATCGTTAACTGGGGCTTTAATTGGAGAATTAACCCTGATATGCAAATGGTCCAAACCTATAAAAGTGTGAAGAACTCGTGACCTGTCATCCATCTTGGGGTCCATTTTTGGAAGCAGCCTCTGGCTCCCCAGGGTGTACCTTGAAGGCCCTTCAAATAAATACCTATCTTTATTCCCTTACTCTTGTCTAGTCTCTGTTTCTAGGTGGCTGCAGGAGGCATCAGCACGGGTAAACCTGAGAGAGGCCCCCATGGAGGGTAGCAAAGGTAAAACAAGGCACCCATGGAGGGTAGCACAGGTAAAGCTGGGAAGGGGCCCCAGCAAAAGGGATGACAATCCCAAAATATCTCTGAAGAATCCCTTGGAAGAATGTGGAGTTGGTTTGTACATTCTCCCAGAGGTAATTAAGGACATCCATGCCCAAAGGGGGTGTCGCTAGTGAGCAGAGACCGAGTAATAAAGCGACATGGACGATCCGATATGAGAATCAATCAATGTCTTTTATTTACAGAACTTGATTATTTATACCTTACCACATACACGACATTAGGGTTATTGGTTCACTGGCCAGCCACCCCCTGAGAGGGATTGGCTGAATCCAATACATCTACTTCAGATAATTTTCCCTTTGTTATGGAAAACAATATCACGGTTTACATATTCTTCCAACTGTTTTCCTTTAGTGTCCCTGAGAAAGCAATGCTTTCACACAGACACTGTTAGAAACTGAGAAATATCTCTGCAGCCAGGATTTTAGCATTCACAAGGGGGAAAATAAGAGAAAGTTGAGAAGGGGTCTCAACAGTCCATGCCCAGAGGGGGCAATAAGGAGAGTCGAGAAGGGGTCTTGACAATCCATGCCCAGGGGGGCAATAAGAGGAGTTGAGAAGGGGTCTCGACAACAGGAGATGGACAAATAGTGTTGAGATGCTGAGAAAAAAAATAGTTGAAGGGGAGTGTAGAGAAATATGGATGAGGCAAGAAGTGGCAGGACGGGGCGTGGAGGTGCGGGACCGGGAGCATGGGCTGGGGGCCTGTGGGGGCTGTGAGGCAGCCGGGGCTCAGCGCCAGGCAGTGCCTGACCCCGCCACCCCCGGGCAGGGGCAGCAGTGGCCCTCGGCCCCATGAGGCTGTGGGATGCCCCAGCTGCCTGTGGTGCTGCCAGCTGTGCCAGCTCTGGTATACGGTGTGTAGCGAGGGGAGCGAGCACAAGGAGGAGGAAGAAGGAATATCTGGGAAATGCAGATAGTACGTGGAAGGATTAGGATTTTGTTTTAAGGATTTTGTTTGGTTCACTGGAGAAACGAATGATTTTGAGCTGTGGGAGAATGAGTACCCACAGGCAGTAGCAAAGGGGACTGGAGGAAGGGCAGAATAAACCCACTGATGAACTGGTTAGAAAGGTACAGCAAGTGTATGTAAGAAGGGATGAGAAAAAGGCAAAGGCAAAGGTGATGGCAGAGTTTTTACATCCCCAGAGGCATAAACTGCAGGGCCCAAGGGGTCCCCTGGGACAGAAAGGATGGGATCAGCCACAGGCAAGTGGCAGAAGCATTCCCTTCTCAGCAGGGGAGAGCCAACCCACACAGCGATTGGGAAAGAATCAATGTGCTATCTGCAGGGCAGGGGGACACTGGAAGAGGGACTGTCCACAGAGACAGCTGGATCCTCAGGAGGAGGAAGTCCAGAGGATAATGGAGATGGATTGTTTGGGGTGTCAGGGACTCCCATTATACTGGGGATCCACCACACTGGAGCCCTTGCTAACTTTTAAGGTGGGTCCAGATTGAGAGTTTCCTGGTAGACACAGGGGCCTCTCGATCCACTTTGAATTTCATCCCTAAAGGGGGAAAATTGTCAAAAAGATCTTTGAATATTCAACGGGTTGTGGAAATTGTGGTTTCTTCTGTAGGCTTAGAAGTTTGAACATATCTTTCTCTGAAGGAATTGTGGAAATTGTGGTAAATGGATTTAGAGATTTAATTTCTTCGTCTAGGTAGGGTTTTATGTGGAGCCTAAAGCTCCTGTTTGGAGGGGACCCACACCCCTGTGCTTTTTGTGTGTTTTGTTGTGAAAAGCCAGAATTGGCAGGTTTCAGTCCTGAAGCCAATTCTGCAACTCCTATCCTGTGGGGAACCCCCCGCCAAGTCTGTGGTTTGTTGTGGAGAACTAGAATTGGCAGGTTCTAATACTGAGGCCAATTCTGCAGCTGCCGCCTTGTGGGGATGGTGATGTCCCTATGCAGGCCTAGGTATTTATCATGCAGCTTCCTCTGTGGGGGCTAGAGGAAAACTTTAGGGGAAAGTGTTTTGTTATCCTTCCTCAGTTAATTTATTAGATGCCTCCCTACCCCCGGAGTGGAAAGTCCTGGCGCTGAACAGACTCCCCAAGGAAATGGTCACGGCCCCAAGGCTGCTCCTCACTTAGAGTAACTGGTTCTTGCCTGAATGCCAAAGAGAGAGAGAAGATGATTAAATAGACTTATGGAAAGGAATTCTTTACCAAAGAGTAATTTAAACAGCAAAGAACTAAGGAAAGAGCTGGGTGTTGCAGCAAGAGCACCTTCCCATTGTTGTTGTGTCCTCTAAGAGCTTCCTCCCATCTCTTCTGTTGGGCCTGGATTTTCCCTGACACTGGACTTCTTACCCCTTGTGTTGGAAAGAAGCTGGGAATAGTTCTCTGATTAATGCTGTGTAGGAAAGAAAAAAGAAAAAAACAACTTTGTGGAGCCTACAGGATCCTGTGTTTGGGGGCTGTTGGCTCTGCCAGCCCACCCCACTGATCCCAACCTGGAGAATTTGAAGCTCTGTCACTCCCACTGCCTGCCTTCTGATGGAAGGGAGCCACTGTTTGCTATTGGAATGTTTCAATTGCTGGTTAGGAAAATCAAGAAGGATTTAGTTCTTTGTGCTTTGACTTTGCAGCAGATCCATGCTTTTCCTCTATTCCTGAGGGCCTATGAAGCAACTTACTGGGGAGCTCCTTAACTCTTTTCAAAGAAAAGCTCAGACTTTGTTTCTCTTTTGTTTGCAGCATTACAAAGTGATGAATCAGGTGTGTGCTGGAATTCAGCATTCCATGGATCATTTGGATTGGCATCATCGTCAGAATTGGGAAAAAAATGGATTTTGGAAGAAGTAAACAGCAAATGGGATGGTATGGCAGCTCAAAAGTGAGTGATGCAGGATGGACCTTGATCCCTGAGGGGTGGAATTCCATGTTTTCCTGATGCCTGTGCCGCAGGGGAGCAGACCTCATGCAGGAGTTGGCTTTCAGCAAACCAGGATGTCTGGGATATTTCCAGCTGTTTGCAAACGCCTGTCAGAATGCAAAAGGCAGCTGTAGGATGAGCAATAAGCAGGGGAAGCTGTTGGTGCTATTTGCCCATGAAGGGCAATCTGGATGTCTGGAGCTCAGAAGGGCTGGAATGGGCAAGTGATCCGGTGTGATGGAATCATGGAATGGTTTGGGTTGGGAGGGATCTTAAAGCTCATCCAGTCCCCCCCCATGCCATGGACAAGGATATCTTTCACTAATCCCAGGTTGCTCCAAGCCCTGTACAACCTGGCCTTGGGCACTTCCAGGGATCCAGGGGCAGCCACAGCTTCTGTGGGCACCCTGTGCCAGGGCCTCCCCACCCTCACAGGGAAGGATTTCTCCTGTATCCCATCTGGAATTCCATATCCTATGTGGGGTTCCAAATTGTTAAAGAAAATTTTGACACTGGGCTCTCCTCTCCCTCAATGGGTTTATTGGCACAGATCAATCATGGTGTCTCGGAGCTTGAGCTGGTGTTGCTAAAGAGGGATCCAAACAAAGGAATTCCATGGGCAACCGCACCATAAACTCCTCATCCCACATGAGACCACCCAGAGCAGCAGAAATATCAGCAGCTGATGTCTTCCCACTCCTCATGTCTTCACTGTTTTGTCACCAAGTAGTTGCCACAGGGTCACTGTCACACCCCCTGAGGTGGGTTTTGGTGGGGCTTCAGTGGGTTCTGCAGTCCCTGTTGTAATCTGGTTGTTACAGTTCCCAGACCATGATTTCGGGGCTGACCACTCCAGCTGTTAATTTTTAAGTTATATTTAATTTGCAACTCTGTCCATTCTAACTTAGTCGTGTTCCTATCATCAGCTCCAGGATTCACTATAATCCATCTTTGACTTCCGTAACACAAGCAAAAGATTCAGGAAAACTTCAGTGTGCAGCCTGACAATCCCAGCCACTTATGTCTAGTTTCAATAATACAAATAGTTCAAATTTGAAAGGAAATTAGTTTAAATTTAAAATAATTCAAATACTACAAATTTTTCAACACCTGCTTGTAGGTACCAATACCAAGAAGCCAGAGAACTACAAACTTACACAAGCCACAGGAGGGGAGTGTGGAATTAGAAGAAGAGAACTCTAAAAGGATCAAGTGCTGGTGCTCCTTGGCAGTGCTGCTGTGCTGGGACTTTTTCTCTCTCCCTCTGCACACAGGCACTGCCTATCCAGGTTTCAAAGGAAGGATTTATGACAAACATGTAGCTGCAGGATGCTTTATTTTGCTAAAACACACAGAGAAGAGGATTCCTCATTTACACAGTCTATGGGTGAAATTTAAGACATAAACAGTGACTCAGAAATGGAATGGGTAATAAAATTCCCTTCTGGACAACATTATCACATAGGAAAAGGCTGTGTGCTGTCCCTGCTCAGAGGGATCCTCAGCACAGCCCTGAAGATCTGCATATAGGAGAAAAGGATTAAAACAAAACACCCAAATGCTAAAAGTTCCCTGAGGTCAGTGTGTGAGTAGGAGAGCTTGAGGATCTGGGGGATTTCACAGAAGAAATGGCACAGGGCATTGCCCTGGCACAGGAGCAGGGAAAATGTATTGGCCATGAGGAGCAGAGCAGGGAGAAACCCAGTGGCCCAGGCAGCTGCTGCCATGTGGGCACAAGCTCTGCTGCCCAGGAGGGTCCTGTAGTGCAGCAGTTTGCAGATGGACACGTAGCGGTCGTAGCACATGATGGTGAGTGGGGAATATTCTGCTCCAAGGAAAAAGAAGAGAAAAAAGACCTCTGCAACACATTCCCCAGAGGAAATGTCCCTGGTGTCCCAGAAGGAATTGTGCATGGCTTTGGGGACAGTGGTGCAGATGGAGCCCAGGTCGCTGAGGGCCAGGTTGAGCAGGAAGAAGAACATGGGCGTGTGCAGGTGCTGGCCGCAGGCTACGGCGCTGATGATGAGGCCATTGCCCAGGAGGGCAGCCAGGGAGATGGGCAGCAAGAGGCAGAAGGGCAGGAGCTGCAGCTGCCGCGTGTCTGCCAATGCCAGCAGGAGGAAGTGGCTGATGGAGCTGCTGTTGGCCATTTGCTATTTCCCGGCATCAGAGTCTGCTCAAAAGAGGAACAATTAAAACAGACTCTCTCTGACAAAAGCACTCCAGTTTCCAACAGAAATAAAGAGATATTAAATCAATTTCTTTTCTGTGAGTTTTGGTGGCTGAGGGGGGTGTGAGGAGCAGGCACTGTGGCCATGTGCTGCCAAGGACAGCTTCGCCCTGCTGCAGTGGGAACATGGAGCTGGTTTGTGACACCTTTGACATTCTTCACCATCACATGTGGGAAGTGCTGTTTTTAAGGGTAGAAATCCTCTTTTTAATTTCTGGAAATGTGAGGAGTTTTGAGATAGAACAGGCAAAAGGGCTCAGCTGCTTTGCTTGGAGGAGAGCTAGGAGAGATGCAGGGTCCCTCAGCCTGTTTCCCACGTGCCCTGAGCTTTCCCTTGTGCTGCCTTGAAGATGAAGTATTGGGTTTGCAGGGCCAGATTCTGGGAGCAGGGGAGTTAAAGGGGTGGCTTCTGTGAGCGGCTGTCAGAAGCTTCCCTGTGTCTGGCAGAGACAATTCCAGGACAGGGCCGCCGCTGGCCAAGGCCCAGCCCAGCACAGATGGTGGTGACGCCTCGGGGATCAGGGATTCAAGAAGGAAATAGCTGTTGCACAGTTGTAATTACAGCCAGAGAAGAGCGGAGTGAGAACATGAGAGGAACAGCTCTGCAGACACCAAGGGGCAGTGAAAGAGGGGCAGGAGCTGCTCCAGGTGCTGGAACTGAGATTCCCCTGAGTCCGTGGTGAAGCCCATGGTGAGGCAGCTGTGCTCGTGCATCCCATGGAGGGCATGGGGGTGCAGGGATCCACCTGCAGCCCCTGAAGGGGCTCACACCAGAGCAGGGGGATGCCTGAAAGGAGGCTGTGACTGTGTGGGAAGATGTGCTGGAGCAGGGTCCTGGTAGGACTTGTGACCCTGCAGGGGTCCCACTCTGGAGCAGTTCACGGAAAGCTGTCTCCCATGCGAGAGGACCCCATGCTGGAGCAGGGGAAGGACTCCTACTCCTCTCCCTGAGCAGCAGCAGAAACCACTGACCATAATCCCCATTCCTGTACACTGTGGGGGAGGAGGGAGAGCCTGGGAAGGAGGGACGGGTGAGGAGAGGGTGTTTTTAAGATTTGTTTTGTTTCTCATTATCCTGCTGTGATTTTGACTGTTAATAAATTCAAGTAATACTCCCAAGTTGAGTCTGCTTTTCCTGTGACAGTAATCGATGAGGGATCTCTCCTGGTCCTTAACTCATGAACCTTCACTATGTTTTCTCTCCC
>VZRV01010769.1:2769928-2849004 GCA_013398115.1 Falcunculus frontatus | reverse complement strand
AGGAAAGGAAAAGGAAAGGAAAATGTCAATAGCGGAAAGTTCTGCAGTGAGTATTGGGCTTGCATCAGAGGAAATTATATGGTAGAAATGTACGGGATGTCAGGAATTCCCATGTCCTGAGAATGTCATCTGTTGCTCTGCAGTTTGCTTTCTGAATATCTTTGCTGTCAAAGGCGGTGCAGCTGATAATCTACTCCTCACACAAGCCTTTGTGCAACGATGTGCAATTTAACAGAGCTTTGGTCTGTGTGTCAGAGACGTGCTTTTGCTATCATGTTATAATCTGTTCAGACTTGGCCACCTTTTAAGGCTTTCTACAAATGTTTGGCTGTGTGCACACTCAGCAAAACCCTCTTCGTTTTTTATCCATTACGTTGCCTGAAGATCGCCTACGCTGAGCGCAGTCTGGCTTGGAAATAATGTAACGATGCCTGCAGATGTTTCCTACTAACCTGATGCTAACAGCAGAGGAAGCAGTGTCCTTTTCAGTGAACAGATCTCCTCAGCATAGAAATAGACATCCTTAAAAAGATGCTTTTGTTTGTTCGTTTGTTTGTTTTGTGGGTGGTTTTTGTTTGGCTTTGAAGTGACTGAGTTTTGTCACCAGCTGCTTTTGCTATGGGATGGCTGGACCTGGAGCAGCTGAGGCTCGCTCTGGGCAGACCAGGTGGGGAAGGGGCTGCTCACCAAATTGCAGCCAGCTGCGGCTGCTTCTGCTGGCAGACAGCTAAGTGCTCTTTCTGTTTCGACTCCTTTCCCCTCCACCTCCTTCCTCCTTGCTGAATTTCATCAGCCTTTTTTATCTTTCTCTAACATAACCTCGTGCTTTGCTGTACAGGGGTGTCTCTCTCTGTGCCCCTGCTGTGTCCTTTCCATGCCTGTCCTGCTGGGAGCCCATCACCTCCTGCCTGCCAGCCTGGGACAGCAGCCGTGAACTGGCAGAGGGACAGAAGCACCACCAGCCTGGAACACCCTCCTGCAACTCTTGTTCAGCTACTGAACACTCTTGTGCCTCATGATAATGTTTCTTTGACAAAGTATTCCTTGATTTAGGGCGGGGGAAAGGAGGAACCTGAAGGCCACTCAAGAGAGAACTGGCTCTGCTTTGGCTGAGACTCACGGAAAACCTAATTTCCCTCTTTCCTCTCCCATACATTTTGTATGTCAGTTAACTTCCAGCATTCATGAGTAGCTAGTAACACTGGGCAATGCTGGACAAAACAGGCAGTTGCAGAACCGGTATAAGTCCGAAAAAGGAGAAAAAATACCCTCAGAAAGTAACTGTTGTCATCCCACCTCAATAATTGCAGTAAGTCAGTGAAGCATGGCACTCTTGAACTGTTTACATCCACTCTTGCTACTGTTTTATCAGATAGTCCAGACTCCCCCCACGTCAGGGAAAAAGTGATTTTATTATGGTCCACACTTAAATGCCAATATATTAGGGGAATCAGACTGGCTTTACTTCTCTATCTGTAACCCTGCCAAATTCTAGTTTAACATCAAGCATTGCAGAAGGTCATCTCAGAGAATGATTCCTAGAGTTAGCCATAAACTCCTTTAGGCAGTCCAAAAGGTATTGCACAAAGTTTATCCAATAATAGAACCCGTATTCAGTTTAGATAGTATTTTGGTTGTGCTGAAACTAAGGAGATTAGCAGTTTCCCCTGATGAATGGCTGTTCTTGTTCCTTACCTCTGAAGAAAAATGGAATTGTCGTTTTTAATCTAATCATCTGGAAGTTTCCTCATACCCCAGGCTATCTTTCTGATCATTATTTTGAAACTGTTAGAAGGCTATCATTTCTTGTACCCGGTCATAGAGTCCAGTCTTCTGATTTGGAAGTATTTTACAAATAATGTGTAAAGGAGTAATTTTTACATCACTGAGGTCATTGCAAAAACGATAATTTCAGAGTGGAGACTGCAATCTCCAGTTACAAAGATCTTACATAGTGTGAGACCCTACGCTTTATGGCAGAGGTACGGATACATATACTGGAGCTGTGGTTGTGGCTTCCCAGAAAAATATTCAAGCCTCTCCACAGAAGAGGATTCTTTCCCTTCAGGGTTGATTCAAGGACACAAGCAGAGCTCTCCCCATCAGGACTGAAAGCAGCAGTTAGCTGAGAATCCAATTGTCGCTGTCCACAGTTTGCTAATCTGCCCCTGATGCCGTGCATCCAGGTACCTTGTCTTTGTATTCCAGTTTGTTGAAAGGCAACTGCCTTTAGGTGAAGGGAAAAAAAAGGCAAAAGTGCCACATAGTGTGGTCACATATGCATCACAGAATACTAGAAAATGGGGTTGGAAAAGACCATTGTCATCTAATCCATCCTCCTTCCCCCCAGACTGCTCTGCAGATGCTGTTGTTGATTCAAAGTGTTTTCACATGCAGAGGAGTCCATCAGGGTCACTGGGAAACACCTGTAACTCTGGAGTTAAAGAATGTGCCAGCTAGTAACTGTTGTATCAGTGTTCAGGAATAAAAGCAAGGAACTGCAAAATGGAGGTACATTTTCTCTGAGGGTCATCTGGTAGAACAGAAGGTGTTTTAGGCAATGTGATAGAGTTAGAATGCCATCTGCTTTTGTAGATGCCCTCGGGACATCAGAGGTGTTGATAACTAATTGGTCAAGGATATAGTGGAAAAGAGTTTTATGAACAAATTTTTCATTGAAAATAATGTGCATGTCTCTGGAGATGCTTGGTTTGCTGTAGAACATTTTTTTGTCTGTGAGAACTACGAAGTGGGGGGAATTTTTGCTTTCAGTGTCTGGCTTGAGTTTACTTGTTGAAGTGTTTGGTTGTATCAGAACATTTTAAGGCAGCTCTTGGGCATATAATAAGGTGACTTGCAACACACAGCGGTGGATGTACATTATTTTAAATGGACTGTACTTCACTTTCTTTGCTTATGAGTCCTGGTTATTTGCTTCATTGTGTAGTATGAGTGTACAGGGTCATCAGTGCTAGCTCACTAGAGAGCCTGTATGGGACAAATGCTTTGGCTTTTGTAGTGGAATCCTACCAGGAGAGGGGGTGTTTTGGGAAGGAATATAATTGTTATAAGTTGTTGTTTCCAGTTGCTTTGTGACTACTGATACGTAGTTTTTTAAGTCACCAAAGCAGAGCGAAATCACTGACAGACCCTTTCAAAGCGTGATCTAGAAACAGCACAGGCCTGAATTCAAGCCACTGATTTCCCTTTACCACATAAAGAAAATATATTTTCAATTAAATAATTTCTGTCTTTCAGCTAAGCATATGCGGGACTAAAGTTATGATCAATTTTAAAAGTAGCATATAGTGCTGGGTTTGTTCTGCTTCAGTTTTAACATTCCTCAAGGAGAATCCATTGAGTTAACTGCTGTATTAGTGTTTGCAAATTTTATTGTTTCGTATTTATTTTTGCTACAGGTAACACGAAGACTATGGATTCATGTTCGTACACTGAAAGAATTAAAACTACTACATTAACTCCAGTAGTAAATGCTAAAATTATATTATTCCTGAATGGATATGGGCAACATTCCTTTTAACACTAGAAATTGCAGCAGAAGTAAAGCTTTGAACAGGAAAGAATAGAATCCTCATTACAAATTACTACAATTTATTAAATACACATCTGACCTTATTTTGAAGCAGTTTTTTTTACTTCAGAACGGTTTGAGAACTGTTACATAGAAGGAGTAAATCTTAAAATGAAAGAGCCACCTGTTTAGGTTTGTTGTGTTTCCAGTTTATCCTCTGTGCCAAAATCCATTATTTGCCCACTTCTGCATTTGATTAATTCTTGCTTCATGGTCATCATACAGGGTTTTTGTATGTTACAGGGAACATATATAAGCTAGATGAAAAAGAAGGGGAAATTTTGAACTTTAAACCCTAACTACCCTAGAAGGAAGGGAAAGGCTTTGCTTCCTGGCTGGTATGCACAATGAAAGATTTCTCTTGGGGAGAAGCAGTTGGGAGAGTACATCCAAGGTGGAGTAGTGTGAGTCTTTCTCTGGAAACAAAACTGTTTCATGGGCTGGTAATCACAGAATCATTTAGGTTGGAAAGGGCCTTTAAGTTCATCTTAACCCAGCACTGCCAAGTCCACCATTAAGCCATGTCTTTAAGTACTACGTCTGCATGGGCAATGTGTTATGGCATGTCAAAGGAATGGGTGTTGCAGTGAAATCTACTATTTACCATAGCCATTAGTTTAGGAAAATCTTTCCTAACAGCTTTAGAGTCTGTATCCTTTGCACTGCTTTCTGTGTCCTTCAGAAGACTGACAAAGTTGGCAACTAAATAATCCCAAATCGGCTTTTTGAGTACATATTGCACTAATATAATTCTCAGAGATGTCAGGGCACTCTCTAACAACATTTTCTAGGGGCTTACTGGAGCATTTGTTAGACAGATTTGTGAAGCCTCAGCTTGAACTTTAGTCCCTTTTCCTCTCCCTTGTAGTCTACTCTAGCATTTATTGTAGTCAAAACTCTTGCTGCCTGGACCTAGCAGGCAGGGAAGTCCCTGCTTGTGAAGAGGAGGTGATGAATAGTCACACTTCTCTGACTGTCCCTGTTCGTGCTTCATCCCACTGCAGACTGTGGCAGCCTCAGCGGATGCGTGGCTTTACCTCCCACCTCCCACTGCAGCTCTTGTCTCAGTGGGACATCCTGTTCGCATTTTCTTTCCTGGGACAACTTTTCTCGTTCCTTTTTTTCTCTAGCTAAGCATCGATAAACTACAAATTGATGGCAGCAATGAAATGGCACTGTATTTCTCTTGCAGATACCTGCAACAGTTTTTCTCATGATTTTTTGGGAGAGTTTAAGGAATTTACATTACAGGCTGTTTTCTACAGTAAAAAATAAACTAGTCCGCAGATACGGGCAAAAGTACAAGTCACGTTATGTTTGCAAAAGTAGTTGCCAATCGCAGTGTATTTTGTAGCCACGGAACTGAAATATTACAAGATAGATTCACAGCAGGAAGCAGGTTTTAAAATGCTAATTGTTGTTTGCTAGTCATTAAACTGGAGAAGAATGTGTTGCTGTTATCTTTAGACATGGTGCTTTTCATGTTAATCCTGTCCTCTTTCCCTTACCTCTTCCCAGTGAGTTCCTGGTCAGCAGTAGCACGTGGGAACTGATCAGGCTGAAAGTTAACCCAATGCACCCTGCAAAAATGTTTGGCTTGTTCCTGCTGTTACATTAGTTTTGTCGGTTTTTGTGGGGATTCTGGCATGTCTTCATTTGTTTATGTCAGTTTATTACTCATTTCTTGACACTTAGTCAGAAGTTGATATTTCTGTCCAAATAATGAGCCTAGAGTAGGAAAACACTGATACTTTTGCCCAGATACTCAGCGATAGTTGAACTGTATTTAATGTTTTTTGTAAGTTTGGTTTAGGAGCCCATTTGTCTTACTCAAGACTGGGAAAGAGAAGAACAAAGGAGGTAAAAACACTGATGATAGTTTTAAACTGGAGTCTGGTTGAACTCTGGAATGGTTCAGCAGATGCATCAGTAGATGGAGGGGTGGTATTAAGGAACCCAGCTGCCTTGTGTCTGGGTTAGGCAGAAATACCTGCTGTGAGTGACTTGTTTCTGATGTGGCAGTCTATACAAGGAAGAAACAGGGGAGTGAAAGGAAACAAATCTTACTTTTGATGTTATGTAAACTAGATTGATACTTAAGTACCTCAAAGTAATTCAGTATGTGCTGCTTGCCCAGGAGTATGCTGAGGCCGATAGAAGGAGTGATCTTCCTGAATTTTCCAACTGAACAGAATGCCAGTCTGCTGGCAAGAGCAATCAAGCCCAAGGACATACATGCAGCAGACTTCCTCCTTGTAGCAGGAATAAACTTGGTCACTCTATTTGCAGTGTCAGTCTGATATGAGCCGGGATGTGATTGTGCCGCTTCTTGCTTGTAGTCTCTTACTTGGTTTTGTGGAGTGAGAGGTGGGGTCAGGAGGGGAGTAATCCCTCTTTGAAAAACAAAACCCCCATTAATTCTTTTAGAAATTTCGGTAAATGTATAATTCTGTTTAAAAATCAATGAAAAGGATGATCCCATTGCAACATATTTTCTTAAATGTGGAGATTCAGAAGAACAGCTTGAAAATGCACTTCTTTGAGATTGATAGCATTTTAACTATCTGTTAGTATCTGATGGTGTGGTATCTTTTGTGATGTAGCTGGAGCGGAAAAGTCGTCAACTATCATAACTAAGAAACAGCGAGGTATTTATGATTGCAAAACACCAATATGTTGATGTATAGATAAGAACAGAATGGAATAAGCAATAACTTTTGTTCCAGTAAACTGTTAATCTTACGGCAAGACATTAATGATATGGTCACATATTCTGACATCAAATGGAGATGCAGAGTTTCTTATAACTCTGTTCATCAAAGTGCCAATGACAGAGAATGTCCACAGACCATCCTTACACAATAACTCTGAAATCTTTGTTGCTACAAATTTCCACTTTTGAGCATTAGTACATTTTAGGATTTTTAGGGAGTGAAACTAATTTTGGGTAGAAAATTTTTAGTTTTAAACAGGTTTCCAACTTAACAGAACTAAGAGAGATTCTATGTATACAGTTTCAATGCTGAGCAAAATAGGGTTGCTGCTGTGATGAGGTTATTATTTTTAAATCCTGAAATTTACATGTAAGTATGTATGACAGGAAGCTTCTGATTCATATTCTGTAATAGTATGAAACTGCAAAATATTGGTAAAATATATTCCAAGTAATGAGTGACTGCTTGTAAAAAGATGAAATTTCTCTATGGTACCCCAGTATGGCTCTCCTGAGTATTGCTTTGGATCTCCAGTAGGTGTTAACTGGAAGGACACTTTTGAAACATGACTTTGAGAGCAGTCTTGTTTATAAACAGAAGTAAAATGAAGAGGTTTGAGGCTGCCTTTTTAAAAAAGTGTTCCTTCCACCTATATCTGAAACCACATCACTACAAATTTTATTACCCAAGGTACCTTCCAAATTTGCTAGTCTTTAAGCAAGCAAGTCTCGGAGGTATTTCACTTAGTATGATACATTTCCTATATAGACAATCACATTTGTCTGTTTCTCCTTTTTTTCTGTCAGTCAGCAGTCTTGTCATGGTCAATCCTTTTAGTCTGTCATTTGTTGTATGTACAATATATTCATACCCATTATAAATATTTTTCTGGTTTCTTATGGCATGCTGGTTTCACCACTAGTATTTTAATTGACTTTGTAGCTTACACTACATCTCACTTTTCGTTTTGGTCTAATTTTCCTCTCTCTTTTTTTCTTTATCACTGGAAAAATAATTTGTGTTTAGCATCTGTAACTATGAGAACTTCAGAGTTTTACTTTGCATTTCTAATACCCGTTCTTTATCTGTTTTAGCATCTCCCTGTATTCTTCCCAGTGTTCTTTACTTCCTATTTTCTTGTAAGTATAGCATATTCTCTTTTTCCCCTCAGTTTCTATTGACCTGTTTAACCATGTGGAGTTAATTGAAGCTACATCTCACTCCTGAAGAAATAATTCAATTACTGTATAAGTTCAGTTTCATTTTTACACCCTCTCCTTATGCCTGGGGTATCTTGCTATTTGTCTGAAAAGTATTTAATGCAATATCTTTTTACATAACACAGCTATCTAAAATTGCACAGCATTCATCTTAGTAGAAATTGAATTTCAATTCCATTCTGTTTGTTTAGTGGTTGGAATTAGACATGAACAGGTGGGTCCCTGGCAGGTTTCAGGAAACAACCGGTCATGTAATTCATCTATCATTCTGTCTTATCTATGACATGTTTAAATGGTTTCCAAGTTAAAATTGAGCTCACAATTGTGGCTACTTATGTACTAGTCCCATTATTTTTGTGTACACGATCTTTGCTTTACTCAATAGTAATTCTTCTGTCTTTTGTGTAGTGACTCCCCTTGATGTTTTTGGTTTCTCTGTGTGTTCTTAATGGATTGTTTCCTAAGGCAAGATTCAGCATTGTAGGCATCTACTGTACCTAAAAAATGTTCAGACCCTGTCACCCATGAACCATGTCTTAGTAAATATGAGTCTGAGCACAGCTTTATGAACTTCCTGCTGAACACATGAGGCTTCAGTGCTGGACTTTGGAATTGCAGCAGTGGGAGTTGTAACAACCTGCAAGCCCAAAATTCAAATGGAGATTTCTTTTTTTCCTTTTCCCTGCTTTTTCGAATTAACAGGTTGTGGGTCTAAGACGTTCCATGAATTTGCAGCGATAATATATTTTAAAATCTATGGATATTTGCTCTTGAGCTGTGGAGACATCAGTATGGCTCCTATGAAAAGATATGCTCCTGCCTATATCACTAAATAGTCAGATAAACAGTACTTTCCTATTGCCAGCTACACGAACTACAAAATTCTCTCTGAGGATACTGCACACTTGGATTTAAAGTATCAGACATGATACACTTTGTTCTTGGCTTTTGTGTAGCAACCAGTATTATGGTACCTAACTAAACCTCCCTTGGTTTTGGTAGGGTTGATAGTAGTTGCTAAGTCCTACTCTCTGAGACAGACCTTAACTGGTTTGGCTTTTATGAAGCTTGTTTGGAAATTTGTCTTAAACCACATGCTTTTCTGTTGGTTGGTTGTTTTCTCTGCCACAGATGTAACTTCCTAATTTCTTGATTTCCTCCCCCTTTCAAAATGTCAGTCTCCTAGTATTAGTCTTTGTAATAATTTAGAAGCTGTGGTTTCATATTTATATATTGGTGCTGCTGAAACAGTATGTCCCACTTAAATAACACAATGGTAATTCTGTTGCATCTTTAGCCGTCTCTTCTGTCTAGCAATAGTATCATTGTTGGTGCTTTTATTTTAATCTAGATACTTATAATTTCCATAAAGAAAAAAAATCCAGTACTTCATAAAAACAGATTCTTAAAGGAAAAAATAGCTTTTGGGTATTGGGACCACCTGTAACTAATAATCCTGTCTTCTATATTCTTGCTTTATAGCCTGAGGGAAGCCATTTTGGCAGCTCTGAACCATTTTCTATGTATGGCAGCATGTGTTAACTACTTAATTAGTGGTTTATGGACTTATCAGTTCAGGTTTTTTGTCTGTGAGATTTTTCCTTTGATAATTTGTCCATAAATTTGACAAGAGTCAATGAAGTAGAAAGCCTAAGGTCTTACATAGACACTTATTGCTTTCCTCAGCAATATGAAAAGCATACACCCAAACAGAACCCATGCATGTGATCCATCCTGCTGTGTGAGGGCAGTTCACTGCCTCCAGCCCTTCCAGCTGCTGGCTGAGATGCCTTCCCTGTTCACTGCTTTCAGCTGTGGTTATTTCCATGTGATTTATCATGGGCATGTTTTTGGGGTGGGGGGAGGGTGTTTATTTATTTATTTACTACTTTATTGCAAAATTTGATGAAAACTTGTTCTCATGATGGGCGTTTTCCCTAAACTTGTGGCCATCGTTGTAGAACGGTTTGGGGTGGAAAGGACCTCAAAGATCATCCAGTTCCAATCCCTCTGCCATAGGCAGGGACACCTTGCATTAGACCAGGTTGTTCAAAGCCCCATCCAGCCTGGCCTTGAAAACTGCCAGGGATGGGGCATCCACAACTTCGCTGGGCAACCTGTGCCAGGGCCTCTAGACTTGTTCCAGCAGATCCACGTCCTTAAGCTGGGTGTCATGTTCAAGATCTTTGCTGTTTCTGCAAATCCCACGTGTGGAGAACCTATACCATTTGTACTGGGGTCAAGATGTGGGGCAAAATGCTGTGAAGACAAATGCCTCCTGTGTGTTCTAGTAATTGCCTTCAGTGGTACAGGACAAAGCCTAATTGAGGGAGGATGTCTTATTTTTTCCTCAGGCAAAGCATCTGATCTGAGTAGTCTCCTACTGTTGACTTCAGGACTTCCTCTGAGGGTTTTTTTTGGTTTTGTTGTTTTGGTGGAGTATTTTGTTTAATAATAATAATAATAATAATAATAATTTTGGATGTGCTCCACGAGTTCTCCAGTTGAGGCAAGTCCTCATATATGTGCTGATCCTAGCTAGTACAGCCAAAAAACAGGCAGGAGAGACCAGGTTCAGCTTGAAAGCACAGGTTGTCACTTACTCCTTTCCATTATGCCTCCTTTCAGCTGTTGCCGGTAGATTGTATTTAGAATATATTCCTCTGCAACAGTATAAATACTGTTCTGAATTACTTTTTCAGTTCAGAGCATCTGACTATCCAGCACCTGTTGCATGGGATACCCAAAGATACTTTTCGTCATCGTGCTTTTAATGTGGGCTTATTTTTCCAAAATATGGGGGAAACTGTTGTAGAGATTACTCTAGAAGCAATTTGTGAATGCCTCTTTTAGATGTGGTGTAAGTATCAGTTGTGTGTTTTGCCGAAAAGTAGGGTCTTTTGGAAATCTTTTTAGCTCCAGTCCTTAACTCTTCAGTGGAGACTACTTTCCACTGAATACTTCTGAATTAAAAGTAAGAACCTACTTGGCATGTGCATTTCTGAATGTTCCATTCCTCAGAGGACCCTAAAGCTGTGTTTACACTTCCCAAGACCTCTAATCTTCTTTTTACCCTGTATTCTCCCACTGGTGCCAATGCCCAGCTCTTGATTTTTGCACCACACTCCTTCAGGCAGCAGAAGTGGTCAAGGAGTTGGCAGCTCTCTTGCTTAAGTGCAAGGCTCAGGACTAAATACCCGGCACTGCAATGTTTAGTTTTTCACTTGATGTTTTTGGGAACCTCTTAGAAAAGTCAGACTCCTCTTTTGCTCTTCTCTTTCCCACCCCAGCCACTTATTTCTTCCAAGGTCAGTAACTTCTGATAAAAGGGTGCTGCTGCAGAACAGTTTGCCTGTGTCAGTAGCAGCCAGCAACATTATGTACTGCAGGTTTCTCAAATATAAAGTGTGGCTGGTGGTGTTAGGGCACGCAGCCCTGTGCCCTTGTGTAGTGGAAGATGGCTTCAGGTTCATTTGCCACGTCTTAATGAACCTCTTGTTGAATATCCCACAGAGGCTGAGACAGCTTCTATGAATAGCAGACATCAGACAGTGGCTGGAAAGACACCTGTACCTTCTTGAGGAAGATACATAAAAATAGAGGTGCTTTTTTTCCAGCAGGGATGCTCATTCCAGCACTCTGATGTCAGGGTTCCCTGAAAAGTTTAACACATGCACATCAGTGTCTTGAACCTCTGAAAGTCCCGAGCCTTCTCTGTCTACTACTTTTCTGCACTGAAATGCCAGGTGTTTTGGGGGGCAGTTGTGAATGGATCTCTTGCAAGCTCTGGTGTTGGAAGCCTTGTCTATGTGATGAGAATGAACCTGTCAATTAGTATTCACATTTGTTTTCAAAACGAAGGTAAATGAAAGTGTTCTGCCAATATAGTAGTGTAGTGTTATACCCATCTATTTAAATTTCATTCATGGTCTAACTAAGATATTTTAGAATGTTTTAATGTTGTTACAAGCATTATATAATGTGTACCATGGCATGTATATGTTTGTGAAACTACTGGGATGTCTTTTGGCAGTATCTGTTCTAGACAAGCATTACATTCGGACACTGATATCCCACAAAAAGAGAGCCATTTTTCACATCGCTCTGGGGATTGGATCAAATTGTGGTGAAGTGCTCTTAATATAGAATGTGTTCACCTCAGGAGTTAGTGTGAAATAGCTGGGTATACTTCAAGTTTAAACCTTAGCCTATTTTGCAATAGCTTTCCTCTGCAGATGAGCCCCGAGAGATGCCCTTGCTTAACTCTCAAATTTTAGAGCATTTTGAATGAATGCTGTGGTATCATAACCTGCAGCTCCAAAAAAATAAAGAAAGAAGAATTTTCCCTTGTGAAATGTTCCCAGTATTAAAAGACCTCAAAAAGGAGTCTGTAACCTGGGAAAGGCTTTTCTTATTTGTATTTATTTGTAAAAAAAGGAAATGAAACTAACTCTTTGCTTCCCACATCAAATACTTTGGTGCATGCTACTGTGAAATTTGGCTGAGATTTCGTGACTGGAGTAATACTGGAGGCACTTAGGAATTTTTATATTTTTTTTTTCCTTACAGCCATCTGAAATGGTGAGAACAGTCTTGTGCACTGTTTTCAATTTGTTAGTAGCATCTTGACTATAGATTCAGTGGAAGACAAATCCCTCCAAAATGAGGCTAAAGCTGCAATGGGAGGGGAAAGGAGAACAGTTCTAATTTATCTTTATGCATGATAAGGGAGAAAAAGAGTTTGCTTACCTGGGGAGTGTTTGTTTCTCAGTTTTTGGTGAAATAATAAGAATGGAGATGTATTTGGAAAACCTTTTGCAGTTGTTAGGAGGGGGACATTTTCTTTCCACTGTGAGACTCTGGAAAGTTTACTTAATATGTTAAGCATAAAAATGCACAGTTCCTCTTCAAAGACAGTAAAACTTAATCATACTCCTTAAAAGATATGTGGCAAATTTATGTATTACTGATGTTATCCTTGTTGGTTTTATGAGCATGGTCTTAGCAAATCTTAGGTCTAGTGTTTTGTTATTCCCATTTTTAACATATGTAATTTTTTTTTTTTTGTTTCCACTTACACAATATAAAACCATCAGGCAAAGGTAAACCTGTTTAACTCAAGGGTGAAGAAATGCTATTTTCTATCATATTGGTTGCCCACTTCCAGTAGTAGAATTTTGTGTTCTGATTAGTTGCGTTGTTGGTTGGCATGAGTTTATCTTCACATGGATGTTTATGCTCTGAGAAGGAAAGACATTCAAAAGCAAAAATAATTAAATAGCCTATAACCTGTTAAAGTCCAATACAACCAGTAATGCTGCCCTATTCCTAACAATATTAAAATAACCTATAAATATATTTGATGCTCTAAGTAATCAAAGAAACAGAGAAAACTATCTACAGAAAGGGAGAAAAGGTTGCTGTAGACCATATTACTCTAAATGTGACATGGCAGTCAAGATTAAAAGCTAGATTAAGATGGAAAAACTTGAAAAATTGAGTAGAGAAATATTACTGGGGTACATGTGTGTGTTTATCTTCTCATGTTAATTTTGTCCACAACAGCAGTGTCCTGTAAGAAATGCAGGTTTAATAAGAGCAATGTTTCCAAGTGACATTTACAATTAACACCTATACAAAATGTATGGAAAAGAGTAGGAATTAAACAGCAAGAGAAAAGGACTTTTTAGGAGTTGAAGGTAGACATTGACAATCAAGCCTGCCAGCCACTGCACGACTGCTTGCTGCTGGGTTGTAGTTTCCTGTTGCTGATGTTCCACCAAGTTCTAACATCATAATTTGCCAGTTAATGTGTTTTTAAAACCTACAGTCCTTGTTGTATTGAAATGTGACATATTTCTAAAAACAACAGAAGGTGGCTGAAGAACATCTAATAGTTTTCTATGTAACTATTTCCTTGAAACAGAATCAAAAGTGGTTAACTTTATTTAGAAAGGATGATGTTACAGCACACAAACACTCCCTTCCTCCCTCCGCACAGTAAGAGCTTTGAGGAGGATGTCAGCAGCAGGCTATTGCAGTGATCATCAGCCTATAATTTGAAGAAATATTGTCCTTTGCCCACCCCCTCTCCTTCAAGGCATCTTTGGGATGCCCATTCTAATGCTTGGGATGCACAACTTATTGCTGGTTGCACTGTTGGTTTGTGCTCTGTATTAATGTAACACCATATTCTGGAAGGAATTAACTGGAGTTACATCTTTCTTACATAAGTAACTGGCACGTTCTGAACCCTCTTTCAGAAACACAGAGCAAATCAGCATTTTAGGTGAAATGTACAATAAATTGAGACTTCTTTTTCTTGCAAATATTTATAGTGCCATTTCAAAGTAAGTGGAACTTTGATTTGAAAATGTGCTATTGATATGCATACTCAGACAAAAAATAGGCACATACATAGGAAGTTTAGAACCCTCATTTTTAGTTTCTCTGGTCTATGCCAATACACTACAATTCTAAGATATTTTCTGTGTAATTGCTGAAGAAGAAGTGGAAAGAATACTGGAAACTCTTCTGTGTTATGTTTACGTTGTGGTATTGCTGTCTGGAATTCCTGTCTCATGTGAAGTATTTGATGTAGTGCAGAGTTAAGACTGGAAAAGCTTAACAGTGTTTACAGTTAGAGATTGCTAATACATATGAACATGTAACAAAACACCTCTCTTTGTAGGCAAAAAATTAAATGTGAGGCAACCTGCACTGGACAATTAATGTTGAACTCTTGCAGGTTATATATACAGGGTACAATGAAGAAGTGAAAGTATAGAAACGACTTAAGGAAAAAATGTAACTTACTTCTAGCACCAGTTTTTAGTAATTTTTTTTTTTTTTCATTGCAAATTCAAGTTGTTTTTCCAATCATTTTTCCAGATCATATTGTTCCCTGTCTGGTCCTTGAGTTGTAATCAGTTACAGTTGCAATTTTATTTTTGCAGTTGACGCTTTGCTGCTGGTGGTGTTTGTTCATTTGCTTGTTTAAGTGGGATGCTTCTCATTAACCTCTTCATCACTTAGTGTAGGAAAGGACATAAGTGGTGCAGGATGGTACAGGAAAGACTTGAGAATTCCTGAAGCTCCCTGTGAAATCTGCAGGCTACTCTGAAAATACTGGGTGGTTTCATTATTAAAATGAGAGCTGACTTTAGGTGCAGATGAATGCTAGGCATTGAGGAGGGGACAAAGCAGGCTTACAGACCTGTGCCTATAGCAAAACATAAAACAGTGACTGGTTCCTGGCTATGTGTTGCTGCTCAGGAAAAGGGCATTGGGTTTGTTTTGGGTGGTTTTCTGCAAGCATCTGTTCAGTGGTAGTTTAAAGAAAACCAAACCCCATATTGAAGGTTGTGTCCCGTGTTGGGACAACGACACTCCTGTTCCAAGAGTTAGTAGAAGAGGAAGAAGCATGGAGAAGAATGGCAGGCTTGGAGTGGCTTCTGAAAGAAGAAAAGGGAAATAGAATTGGGGCTAGTCAATCTGAAGAAGGGCTGTGATGAAAGGGATGAAGAAAGTCAACATGTATGTTCCAGAACTCACTGCCAAGAGATACTTTGGAACACAAACCCATAGTGGTTTCAGAAGTAAATTGGACAATCCCATGGGGAATAAGAATTAAATTACATGGGGTTTGGTGCAGCCTATGATTCTGGGCATGCAAATTTTAGTAATTGCTAAGTTTCTGGTGGCTGGAGTTAAAGAAAATACTCAGGCAGTATTGTTCACACCTCCCATGTTCTTGTGCTTGTTCCTTAGGCATCTATGCTAAGCCTTTCAGAAGCTGCTTACTCTGTCAGTCAGACCTTTGAATTAAGAGCACCAACACATGTACCCAAAAAGAAGCATGCAAAAGAAGCTTGGCTGGTTTTAGAGCATCTCTTTGGATGTGTCCCCAGTATTGTTGCAGGGAGGGGAGTATTTGTATTCAAGGTTTGCTATGTAAGCTAAACTGAACTTCCCAGTAATAGTGAGGCATGAATATCTTAGAGAGGGGCTTGGGATTTTCATTTTGGATTGTTGTGAAGTCGAGTGTAACTTGTTTTGTTTTTTAACAAAAACAACTTTGTTCTGCCCCTTTTCCAAAACTGGTATTGTGTGTCTGTCTTGCTTTGGATAAGACCAGTTCCTTTCTTATCTGTCAGTCATAGCTTTAGTTTTTTTCCATCCAAGGGCAGTTGCATGAAATTGCTGTTACCAGGTTTTGGTCAGCAGCTGCAAGACAAAGTAGTCCTCTTAACTTCCTTTTGCATCTGTATAGTGAGGCTTTGGCTTTGGCTGGTAGTAGTACTGTCTTCAGCTCTAAGATCACATTGTTAACAATTTGCAGGTGGAAAGGTTTTTATACAGCTATAAGCTGTTGGTTTATACCTTAAACAAACAGGTCTTCATTAACTGGCAATATTCAGGGTAAACTGCCTTTTTTCCAAGTCCTTACTTATTTTTGGAAGCTCAGTTTGAGAGGAGAGGGCTGTGGTGTTTTATCTGTGATATACCATCTCCATTAATGTCTTAAAATGCAGAACTGCTTCTGGTTTGTTACAAAACGCTATTTTAAAATATTAAAATATAGTTGTAGTTATGCTGAAGATAAGTAACCTTAATGCAAAGTTTTCATGTGAGGAAATCTATGGCAATGCAGTTAACTCTCAATTGCACTATTTTATTTTTGTCCCTATTTGCTGCCACATGTATTCAGGACTGAGCAGCAAAAACCACCTTTGCCTGTGTACTTACAAAATGAAATACTGCTTTGTGTCTGAGTTGTCCCTTTGCTTCCAAGGACCAAATTCCAAGAGAAAGAGCCCCCTGTGCTGTCAGGTATACAGGGTCCCAAACTTCCACTGGTAATGACAAGCATTAACAAACATGTTTTAACTCTTTCAATGCCATTTTCTGATCTGTGCCAGCTGGCCGAGTCTCCCTGTGCAGAGTTATGGTTTCTAAGGCTGACAGATTTTTTTATTCCAGTCTAAGTATTCTAGAAGTGTGTTTACATGATTGGAAAGAGGAGACTTCTTCCTCTGAACTGCAGCTGTCCCTTGCTTGTGGTTTGAAACTCCCAACTATTGATAAGTGTAGACAGGGTTTATATAAAAAATCAGAAGGTCTTGTGCTAGTTCAACAAGCATGAAAATTGGCCTGTGCTGTTTACATCTTGATCTCTCTTACCAGAAGTTTTGTCTCTCAACATATATAATCATTGTCTCTTACATCTCAAAAGTAATTTTCTGGTATTTGCTTATGTCTTTGGAAGTATGAGTCGTGGGAAAATACAGGCTCAAAGGTCTTGCAGAAGTTTACTGACTCCTTGTTTGGGCTTGGTCTAGTCTATCTTGCTCTCCCAAGTCTCCATGTTTTTCACTATAGCTAGGAAAAAACACATGAAAAATTTTGATCAGGGTTTAAAAATCGGAGGTGATTTCAGTTGTTTTAATTGACATTTCCTATGGAAAACTAAGCCAGTGATACCATTTCATCTTGTGTTCCTAATGAAATATGGGGCAACACTGGTGTTCCTGCAACTTCCCTTTCAAGACAATTCTTTTAAAGGAATGCAATTGCCATAATATGGTTTACAAAGGAAAAAAATTGAAAGCATTCCTCATCAACTTCATATTTAGTATACACCGAATTTTTTTTTTCTGCTGAAATGAAAAAAAGGAATTTTATTAGCCATGGAAAATTTGGGAATAAATGTGAAATTTTTGTGACAATATAAAATACTAATTTTCCGTTTCATTTTGTTCATCTCTCTCTAAAACTGATCACAAACTGAATCCAGTTTCTTACTCTTCACCTTAAACAACTAAAAGATTCTGAGTTGTCTTTAACCTCTTCACAAAAAGTGAGATGGTGAGAAGATTAAATCACGAATATAACAAGAAAGACCTTAAAAAGTAGAATAAAATCTTACTATTGTATAGATCCTTAAACAGACAACTTGCCTAATTAATCATAAAGTATTTATAATAAAATATTTATTTTAAAATATTTGATATAAAAACTTCATTTATATCCAGAGATAGTTTCTGAAATATAAGTAGGAAAATGTGTAATGTTCTAAATTTTAATTAGTCTCTTTTCTTATTGTCCCTGTCATACTTCATATGACTCAAAGGAAGCAGCACTTAAGTAAAGTGGAAATATCGAGATATTCCAGTTACTTAAGTGAGCCTCTTTAATGCCTTCATTGGACCCACAAGTATTTGAAGTATATTGTAGTTAAAACAAAATTTGAGATAATTTAATTTTAAAATATGACTTCTTCAGAAAGATAATGACAAATTACAATAACATTTAATTAATAACTTACTTATATGTGGTTTAACTCTACTTCTTAAGACATCGTATGCATGATGTTCTGAATTACCTGTTGGTGAGATAAGGGCAGTGGCTTCGCCAAAGATTTTAGTCTCAGAGCTCAATTTTCAGGAAAAGTCTTTCAAAACTTTACTGTCTTGGACTCTAACACACCTTCCCAATATTTTTAACCCTCCTGTCCTATGCACACTCCATTGCTTTAGTATGACAAATTCTGTGTAGATTTTGCGTGGAGACCTAAACATACAGATTGATTATAGATCCAATATGTTCTCTTATTTTCTCTAATTATTTGATATTATGTTTCTAGTAATAAAAACCTGTCCCTTCTGTGACATGAGGAATGGCCTGTTTACTTGCATGCCTTCAAACTCTCTCTGTGTAAGGGACTGGGAACAAGACCAGCAAAACGTAATTGTCTATTTGCCAATTCCAATAGCAAAAGATGTTTAACATGAGAAAGATCTCAGTGTCTATGAATCCATTAAAATATCCATCACTGCATGGGTCTTGTGCTTCTCTCAAAGAAGTATAGTCTGTATTTCTTCATTTCCATTTTTCTTTAAAGACTATTATACTTCTTATGATCTTGTCAATCAAATTCTTTATTTGGTTTATTCTAAGTGTCTTTCTTCTTTATGATAACTTCTGATCTTTGAAACAAAAAGCTTTTACTTCCTCTTAGCAGTGTTGATGCTGTTAAATGGCTTTAAAATGTTGGAAAGGGAGAAAGCAGACTGTCCACCTACTCAAGTGCATTGGTATTAGGAACATTAAATACACTTTTCTCCCCTTTTAAAAATAAGTATATGACAGTTGGTCTGTTTGTCTTGTTCTAAATGTACGTTCTCAAAATGGTGAAATTCATTTCTTGAATCCCTTTGTCACTTCAGTTTTGCTCTGTGCACAGTGTCTATTTCAGTAACTTTCAGGGGACTGAGTTTCATATTTACTATGTGTTCTTTATATGAGTTACATGCTTTCATGTGTTTAGTAGGGATTTTGAGATGGGGGAGCTAATCAAATGTAATTGTTCTTGTTTAAACTATTTCCAGGTACACCCACCTTTATGGAAGCATTAGCAGCCAATGGTACAACCAACATCCAGACATCTGTAACAGGAGTGACAGCCAGCAAACGAAGGTTTATTGATGACAGGAGAGATCAACCCTTTGATAAAAGGCTACGTTTCAGCGTGAGACAAACGGAGAGCGCGTACCGGTACAGAGACATTGTTGTCAGGAAACAAGATGGATTCACACACATTTTGCTGTCAACAAAATCATCTGAAAATAATTCATTAAATCCAGAGGTTAGAACAATTCTGATTTTGGGAGGGGAAGGGGATTTGAAGTCCTTGCCTCACTTCTGCCTGTTATTCAGGCACAAATGTACACAAAACACAATACAGTTATTGCAATATATGCACAGTTGACTTTATGTGTAATTCACTTGCATTTAAAAACTCTTTTATCTGACCTTGTTGATGTGTACTGTCCTTTATAAGATATGCAGTGATTTACAAAGTGCAACTTGAAAAAAGCTGTAACCTCAATTAAGGTTCTTTTTTTTTTCTGTACTGGTTGCATATGCCATCTGCTGTCCAAATTACAGAAATGCTGAATGAGTGCTTTAGTTACAGATAACATCTAATAGATCTTTCCTTAATGATTTAATTATCTTTGTCTAATTACATTTTTGAAATGCAAAGCTTCTAATATGTTAACTTACTTTTTTTTGGATAATGAAGAAAGTTAACTTTTCTAATATGATGGTTAAGTGGATCTTAAGGAAAAATTAAAGATGTTGAAGGGTCTCGTGGGGGGAGGAAGGGAAGAGAACAACATGCTATTTTGTAATGATGTATTAAAATGATTCTTATGACATTTTTATTTTTCAGGTAATGAAGGAAGTCCAAAGTGCACTGAACACAGCTGCTGCAGATGACAGTAAACTTGTGCTGTTCAGTGCAGTTGGTAGCATTTTCTGCTGTGGTCTTGATTTTATTTATTTTATACGACGTTTAACGGACGATAGAAAAAAGGAAAGCACTAAGATGGCAGAAGCTATCAGGTATGTATGATTATCTTCAGTCATCGGATGGGTATTCTTCATCATATGGCTTGCCTTGTTCTAACTTTATTTCAAAAGCCTCTTATTCAAAAAGATCTCAGACATTGACCTGTTACATTATAGGGTGCAGCACTTCTTTGTGCTCCCTGTCCCTTTCTATTCGGGTTGTCATTTCATGCATTTTTAATTTTAAAATTTAACTATGAATACTGGGAGTATTGTAATACTCCTCCAGTTAAACCAATATTAAAAAACACCAATAGCCATGGGGTTTCAGGAAAACAAATTTAGTACGCCAAAATTCAAGATGTGTATTGAATGAGTAAATTGATACAGTAATTTCAGAGCAGTGGAATGATGGATATTTTAGAGGAGTAGACTAATACTGGTGATCATCATCCCAACACTGGTTACCAAACCTAAAATTTAAACAAAATAAGCTGAATTACTACTAAGTAGAAGAAAATATATGGAAAAAAATATTAATCTTGGAGACATGTTTTAACAGTACAAACAAGTACTTATCATTTGAGCACTGGTTTTGAGATCCTGGTCTCTTGCATGCTTCCAGAGTATCCATATTCTTTCGGAGCCCTGTCTTCTGTTGTTATCAATGGTCATGTTTCTGAAAAAAAGGCCATGGACATGTAAAGCCTGTTTCCTCAGAGGCACAGTTGGTTCATAAAGATGATTATAGTTACTTTTATCAAAGGAAATTCTTCAGTCATTTCATGTAGAAGTTGCTCATGCAGTGACTTCAGATGTGGCCAGAAGCTCTTAGCACTGAGCTTCTATCACTATTTTAATTTGGGCCCTTCCAGAAACCTGATTTTTCACCTAATAGTCATTGTTAATAAAATGGGCAAAGGTAACTTAAAAGACCTATGAACACACACCCTCCCTTTCAAATAAGGCATTTTTCATATGCTAGAGATGGTCCTCTCCGGGCTATTCAGACATGATTAAAATTATCTAAAGTGCCTGGATGGGATGTTTGTATGATGACTTGCATGAGATGGTTCCAGGTTTGGATTTGGGTTTTTTGCATTTAGCTGTTTCAGTTCACTAGAATAAGGTAAGAAGCAGTGTGATAACCTTTAGTGCAGAATGCAGTATAGCAAAATTGCCCTGTTTTGCAGAAATACAAAAATATGTAACACAGATAAGGAGCAAGCTTTAAAATTACCTGTGTATGTATTTGTACACACATGAATGTTTTTTTCCTGAGGCTCTTGGAGGCATTACTGTTTGAGAGCAGAGAAGCATCCATATTTTGTGGGTACTGGAATGAATTGTCAATTTTGTTGATAATGAGGATGGGGATATGGCTATGTCATTTAATAGCATAGTACCCAGAGCATTTTTGCCAACCAAAAGAAGGGAGAAGAGGAGGGGAAGTTTACAGGTGTGTGATATGTGATAATAGAGCTCTACTATTTATGTTTGTTCATAATTTTAAAAAGCAGATTTATTTGTTAAGAAAAGCTGTCTCCCAGCAGTCCAGAAATGCTCCTCAGGGAAAATCATTAATCCTTTGCCCATCTTCATTTATACCTTATTACTGTCACTTAAAAACACAGGTAAATACCTTACACCAATGCTATATGTAAGTACATTGATGACCAAGTAGGGCTGTGCCGCAGTTGTGGTGCCCAGATATGAGGAAAGGCTGCAGCCTTATCTGAGAGAGCTGTGAGGTGCATGAATGTACCAAAAGTGCTGTATTCAGCTGATGTTTGTAGGGGGATGTTCAATCTGTGCCTGCTCATCTACTGTAGTATGCTGGGCTGGGAGCAATGCTAGGCTCTTACCGAATCAGAAAATAGTTGAGGTTGGAAGGGGCATATGCCGGTCATTCTGTTCAAGCTGCTCAAGCAAGGTCACCTAGAGCAGGTTGGCCAGGACCATTTCTTGTTTTTTTTTAATATCTCCCAGGACTGAGAGTTCACGACCTTGCTGGCTGCCTGTCTGGTCACCCTCACAGTAAGGAAGTGTTTCCTACTGTTCGGAGGGAACCTCCCATGTTTCAGTTTGTACCCACTGCTTCAATGGGCACCACTGAAAGGAGCCTGGCTCTGCCCTCTTTGCATCCCCTTTCAAGTACTTAGACATACTGATGACATCCCCTGAGCCTCCTCTTCTCCAGGCTGAACAGGCCCAGCTCACTCAGTCCCTGGGTCACCTTGATGGCCCTTTGCTAGACCAACAGGAGTCTCTCTTTCACTGAGGAGCCCATAATGACACTAGGGCTGAGCAGAGGGGCAGGATCAACTCCTGCAACCTCCAGACAATATTCCTCCTAAAGCAGTGCAGGATACCACTGGCCTACTTTGCCACAAAGGCACACTGCTGGCTCAAGTTCAACTTGGTGTACACTGGGAACCCTAGCTCAGTTTCTGCCAAGCCTCTTTCCAGCTTGGCTTCCAGCATACATTGGTGCCTGGGGTTGTTCCTCCCTTGGCACAGTGCTTTGCACTTCCCTTAATGGAGCTTTAGGAGGTTCCTGTCAGCTCATTTCTCCAGCCTGTTGAGGTCCCTCTGGATGGCAGCACAATCCTCTGATGTATCAGCCTGGTTTTGTATCCTGAGCAAACTCTCTGAGGATACGCTCTGCCCCATCAACCAAATCATCAGTGAAGCTCTTGAACGGAGCTGGACCCATCACTGACCCCATCACTGACCCCGTGGGGTGCAACACTTAAATTGCTGGTCTGTGCCATGAGTCACCACCCTTTGGGCCAGCCATTCAGACATTTTTCAGCCCACCTCACTGTCTGCTCATCCAGCTCATACATCAACAGCTTGACTGTGAAACTCTTATGAGAGACAGTGCTGAAAGCCTCACTTTGAACTCTATGTAGACAATATCCACCCCTCTCCCCTCATCCACCTAATAACCACCTCATTGTGGAAGGTTATCAGTTTGGGTTTGAAAGTGATGTTATTGTGGAGATGAATTATTATGGAGTTTTCAAGGGCTGGTATATTTTACACTCTTGATATATGTAGTGAGCGCATGTTTCTGTTTCTCTTCAGGAATTTTGTGAATACTTTTATTCAGTTTAAGAAGCCTATCATTGTAGCAGTAAATGGCCCAGCCATTGGACTTGGAGCATCTATATTGCCTCTGTGTGACGTGGTTTGGGCCAACGAGAAGGCTTGGTTTCAGACACCATACACTACTTTTGGACAAAGTCCAGATGGATGTTCATCCCTTACATTCCCTCGGATAATGGGCCTGGCTTCTGTAAGTAGCTTGCAGGGTAGGGGCTGGCAGCTTCACGATTCAGTTGTGATCATTTATCCAGTGTGATTTCAAGACTTTTTGCCTTGCTGTGTTGTCTTTTTCTCAATTTTTTTCTTTCTCTCATGAAAACCCTTCATGAGAAGCCACCCTTTATAGCTTTTCTGCTCCATGCTCTTACAACTTAGTCTGCACCTGCATGCACGGAACAGAAAGCAGGCATGGGGCTTAATCCCACCTTTGACCCTAATGGTGTCAGAAGGGTGATGTCCTGTGTACCAAGACACACCTCCCCTGCTGCTGCCTCATGAGGACCAGCCATGGGTGTCTTGCATTCAGCACAGCACCAATGTGACACTTCGGTGTCGCTGCACAGCACAGCGCTGTGGCACCAGCCAGGAGCAGTCTTATGCCAGTATGCAAATAAGTATCTCTGCTTCCATACACTCTTAACAAAAAGCTATTTAAGAATCTCTTACCTATGTTATTTTCATGTTGCTTAGTGTTTTTTCAAGCTGTGTTCTTTGAAAACTCAGACCTACATCCCATTCCAGTTTGGACAGTATGGAATAAGTGCTTGTGGCTACACCTTTTTTCCAAAACTGCTCTTTATTATAAAAGCCTTTTTTTTTCCCTGTACATATTTATTGATTAAAAAATATACATTTCAGTATATTAAAACACCAGTTTTAGGAGATCTAATAGCTAATTGTGTCATAGCTGGATTTAGTTATTAGAAGAGAACAGAAAAGGTAACTAAAATAGATCAATAGTTATAAGAGTATCTTTAATACCTTAGCATGTTTCAAACTACTGATTGTTCCTTTCCCTTTTTATTTGGCCATCCATCCATTCATCCATCCATTCCATCCATCCTCGTCCCTTAAAGACTTGTGGTTGTTACTTTTCATTTCTTCAGAAGTTGTACAAAAAACACGAGCTCTTCCCTAGTGTACTCTTTCATGTGTGTTTGTGAATGCTCTCATTCTTAAATATAAAGATTTAAATTGAAAGCTTCCAGTGATAACAATTCCATAATGATCAGTGCAAAAAGGGAAAGAAATCCACTATTTTTGTACTATCCTTGGCTCTCTGCAGTGTAGCAGTGTCTCTATGGGACAAAGCTGAACTTTACTCAGCACATTTCATGAAATATGTTCAGAATCCATACTGAAGACTTTGATAAAGAAGCATGCTTTTTGTCTGTAAAAGAGAGAGAGGACTCAGCAGGAAGATGTTACGAGTCAAATGCAAAACATTCAGGGGAAAAAAATATACAAAGCAAAGAATTAAGGCCTCTGTATGCATCGTAACATTTTCTATAAATGTATCGATTCAGCAGTAGCAGTGCCACCCCTAACTCTTGTAAGCCACGCTTACAATGCGATGTTGTTAGCTGCAGCTGTGTAATAATCTTCCATTGCAAGATTGCTGGAAATAACTTCCACGTGGGGTCAGTCACCTTCTGTGGGTGAGCAGGTCTGTCTGTCATGGATGGGTTTCTTTTTTCACAAACATTTTCAACCGTGGGCTTATTACAGGAGATTTGAAGCCCAAACTTTAGGATTTCAAAGTGATACCATCTTGGAAATACCAAGAATTTTAGAAAGTGTTCTTCAACTTGACTTTTGAGTTTTGAAAATAACCTGTAATAGACATTAAGGTGATGTCTGTATGGGGAGGTGTTACTGTGTATTTGCCATGGAGTTCTTGCTCTGGTTGGCTGGTCTGAGATACAAAGCACAGGAGCTGTGTGATCACACATCACACACTGGGTTTCCCTGCCTGTCCCCAGCACACTTGGCAGTATTTCTTACGCTTTTCTGTCAGTCATGAGGGATACACGTTTCCATACTGCCTGTAGTCCACATCACAGCCAGGATCTGGGGTGATTCAGAAGCCAGCTGCCTCCTGATCATAGTGCAGGA
The DNA here is from genome assembly GCA_013398115.1 of Falcunculus frontatus. Taxonomy (NCBI): domain Eukaryota; kingdom Metazoa; phylum Chordata; class Aves; order Passeriformes; genus Falcunculus; species Falcunculus frontatus. The sequence continues at coordinate 2,823,898 of VZRV01010769.1, read as the reverse complement.
GAGCTGAAGTGCTCTATGGCCCCTGGTGCCTGTGGGCTTGCACAGCAGGACCATGGTGAGCATCAAAGCCCTCACTGGAAGAGGTCCCAGTGAAGTTCCTCTGTGGAAGGAAGTAGAAAACTAAGTTTTTCTACTTTCTACTTGAAGTAGAAAACTAAGGTTGCTAATGAGAATCTTATATTAGTGAAATATTTTTATCATCCTCATTTCTATTGCTGTAGTATATTTCTTGGAAAGTAACCACCAAGTGTGTTAATTTTTATGGCAGGTACAAGGCATGATTACGATTAAAGCTTGTTTAGCAGTTGGTCTCCAGCATATGTTGTGTATAGATCGAAAGTGAAGATGCCAGAGCAAGACATTTCCCTTCAAAACCTGTCAAGCTAGAATTTTATTGGGAATGCTCATTTCTTGTGAGATTTTATGCTAATGCTGTGTTACAGCTGGCAGAAATAAGATAACTGCACCCTTCTCACTTATGATGTTTCATGTTCAGGAGAACTCAGTGGTTGCAACGAAGTTTTAGGGGGGAAAAAGGTTTCCTAGCATTCATTTTTATCCCTGCATAGATACATGAGAAGGATATGTAGACCTGACCACCTGGCTTAAATGTTTGTCTTTCCTAACTACTACTTGGATTGACTGCACATTTTGATCTTTCACAGAAATGTTACGTGGTTTTTTAAATTATTTTGGAAGAATACTTTTTGCCCAGCTGCGAAGGAAAAAGGATTCCTTTTTTGGACAACCATGTTTACGTCTCTGATAGCTAGTATTTCAGGTTATTACTGTTCACATACATTCTGGAAAATGAGAATAAATGGTTAATGAACTTTGTGTATTTGATTTTGTGTTCACAGAAGTTAGAACTGTAGGGTATTGAATTTGATCATAATGCAAGAGATTTGGGTTTTTATAAACTAAAATATGTGAATCACAGCTTTCCATAGTAACTGTGAGAGATGTGCTGATGGTAAAATTGAAGTAAAAAAAACTGGTTGGGTTTTTTTCTTGCATTCCTAATGGACTGGCAGTCAGGAGGCAAACTGCCAGTAGAACCCAGACTTTGTATTTCATTACAAAGGAACAAATAAGAGTCTGCAGATTTTCCAGATTGCTCCATGTGTAAAATGGCAATACCAGGAACATGGTACCACAGTAAATAATTATTTATTTATTTATTAAGTTAATAATTAATTATTTGAGATCCTTAAATCAAAGTTGCTGAAATAATTACCAAAATGTCCAGTATTAGAAAACATTTAAAAACTCAGAATTTTTCCCTCAAAAATGTTGCACCTTTCAGGTTTGTGTTTTAGAACAGCCTTATTTCCTATATTTCAAGAGGCAGTAATGGGTTTGTCGTATTTTTCAGTGGAAATAAGTCATTAAGAAACAATAACACTGATTTTTTTTTTTTTTTGAGGTTGACTATTACTCTGACTTTTTAATTTCCACTGGCTGTTTTCATGCAAATGTCACTGCAAACAAAATTTAACTGTGTAAGAAACTTCACTAAAGCTAGAATTAAACTGGTTGTAGGACAAAGCTTTAATGGGGAAATTGGTAAATAGTGAAGTCCATGATGATTACAAATCAAAAACATTTACGGAACTAGAGAGGGCATCTTGTTGCATAGAATGCAGTACATGATTCTGTACCTTTAAACCATGTGCCAGTTCTTTTAAATACTGGGGGGTTTTAATAAGACTGCTATATCAGATTCTGAAAGGATTTATCAGTTCAGTTTTGGACTCTTGAAGAAAATGTGAATGTTTATTTTCTATTAATTTGGTCAGAAGTTGGAATACATTGTTATAAAGGGCAAGCTGGTGTATTCAGTGCTGATTTACAAATTTGCCAGGCATTATAACTTATTCCCGCATACACAGATAACCAAGTCAGCAATACTGCAAGAAAGCCAGACCTAACAAACATTCACGGCCAGGAAATGACAAGAGACATTTTCACATTTAACCCTTAATCATAGGCACCCACATTTCAATAACTGCTGACCTGGTGCTGGTCAACAACACGGGCCAACCAGCTGTAGGCCAGTATTTTTTTTAATTAAAACTTGGAAGAGCTGCAATAAAAGTATTTCAAAGAGTGCAGGCATTTTTCTTATTTGTTTTGAACATTTTTCCTTTGATGAGTTTTGTCTCATTACATTTCATACCAGAAGTAACTTTTTATCCCTTCAGGCCAATGAAATGTTGTTCAGTGGAAGGAAGTTGACGGCGCAGGAAGCTTGTGCCAAAGGACTCGTCTCCCAAGTGTTCTGGCCGGGAACATTCACACAGGAAGTAATGGTTCGAATTAAAGAACTTGTCACATGTAATTCAGTTGTAAGTTTCCTTTATCTTCTTGAATTTTTATGATTAGATGAATAAGAATTAATCTAAGTACTATTAGACTGCATCTTTTTGTCCTAAAAAAAAAAGAGCCTTTTCATGGAACAAGGACTGCGTTATAGTACAGCAGTGGTTTTGGACAAATTTATATGTATCGTTCTGGTTTGGAGTTTTTTAGTATTCTTTTTAAAGTTTCTGTCTGTCTCTTCTTAACTACAGTGTACTGTGGCATATGATAAGGAGCATAAACCAGCATTGGATTTTTACAATATAATTTGGTATTATCATAGTTGCTGAAGTCCAGCTTAGTCTAATCAACAATATAAACAATTGCCCTAACACCTGCAGAGAAACACAAAAATCTTGAGTTAGCTTAAGTTGTAATTTAAATTACCAAGGAAAAAAATAGAGTCTTTGCCTCTATGCTGGACTTAGTTTTATGAATAACACCTTGCGGTCGTGTGTACTATGGGCAGTTGCAAAAGATAGTATCAAATAGTGGTAATTTTAACTTTATTACAAGAAAAGATGCAATACAAGTTAACTGTTCTGTGCATTAGAAATTTTGGATTTTAAAAGAAAATTACTCATTTTCTAAACAGGAAAAAGAAATGAGATTTTTTTCAGTGTATTTTAAGTGCTCAAGAAATCAAGATCAGCCCAGTTATTAGAGCAGTTTGGGGTAATAGTGTTATGATTAGCCTTCACCAGTATGGACTTGCACTTTTCTGTAGTTGTTAAACCATATATATATTTTTTCATGGTTATTTTATGATTTTCATTCTTTTCACACTTTCATGCAATGTTAAATTGTACTGGTATAAGGTAAAGGAAATTTTCTGTGATGCTGCAAGAAAGATGACTATGAGAAACATTACTTACAGTCATAGTATGTCCATGAATTGATAAGCTTAAGTTGATAATCAACTTCAGGATTTGTCCATATTAACCTGTTATCTACCCATAGAAGCACATGTGGTGCTCAGTTCTTAGGCAGTACTAACCCAACTCCCCCTTTTTTAATTCTGACCTAGGTACTTGAAGAATCCAAAGCTTTAGTACGTAACATCATGAAGGTGGACTTGGAACAAGCAAATGAAAAGGAGTGTGAAGTTTTGAAGAAAATCTGGGGCTCAGCACAAGGAATGGACTCAATGTTAAAGTATCTGCAGAACAGAATTGATGAATTCTGATGAGATGCCCATTGACACTGGAATTGTATTTCTTGGACATCAGGGCAAGCAAAATATGCCCGTTTAAAAAAACCTTATATAAACTAACCCCTTGCTCAGCTTGGGAACAGGCGTGGACACACACCCCCTCCCCTTTTATTGTCAAGGGGCTTAAAAGTACTGTATCACTTAAATTTGAACAAAACTCCTTTCTCCCTGATTGTTACAAGCAGATATGTGCACACACAAGTGTATGTGTGTGCATATATCTATATATGTCTTTTTTTTATATATATATATATATATATATAAATGTAATATGTGTGAGAGTGTGTATGTAGACACACACACACAAGCTAAAAACCGATAGAGTGCACTACCAAACATCTCTTTAAAAGCTCTAGTTTTTTGTTATCTTTGGCTAGTACTGTATCAAATAGAGAATTAATTAAAAAGTGAACGGTGTTGCATTATTTTCTGTGTGGCAGGGAAGTCTGGAATAATGCTTTTCTTTTTCATGAGAATACAGAATTGAAACGGGTATTAGCCAGCCCTTGCTTTCTCTGTCCAACAAGTCAGCTTAGAGAAAAGGCATTGTCTCAGAAGAAGGTTGAAATACCTCAAGTCATGGAACATTCTAAAATTTTGGGGCGACTGAACCCTACTATGCTTAAATCATACATATCCCCAAAAAGAGAGTGTGCTCAGGATTAATGCTAAGGAAACACTCTGTTATTTTTTGGGGGGGAGGTATAGAGGGGTGGGAGGAAGGGGCAGGAATATGTCTGACTCTTACCCAGACACCATGAAGAAACCACTGTCTCTTAAGGAAAGGGAATGAGGGAGAGCCAGAGGGAAATGGAAGGGGGAAGGAAAACAAAACCAACACAAAAGCTTGTTTTGCAGTATTAGTGAATCACTGAATATCTTATGTATGAATATCCTAAGTTATAAGTTAGTTTTAGTGGGTTTTTTAAAAGCCTCTCTGGGTTGTTCTTTTTTTGTTTGGTTTTTTTGTTTATTTTGGGTTTTTTTTTTTAATAACTACATAAGTGCTTCTGTTGCTGGGTGAAAATATTACTTTATATACAGTTTGGGTTTTGTTTTTGGTTCTTTTATCCTGTTTGCTGGTTTAATTGATGTATTACACCAAAAATGCATTTTATGTTCATAAATTTTAGGTTCACTTAGAATATATTATTTAATAAGTTAAAATTCTTTTGGCACACTATTAAGTAAAAAAAAAAAAAACCTCTTTAAAAAAAAAAACTACCTTATATTAGATGTTTAATGTTCTTTGTCTATGCTTTTTTATTATTTGAAATATACACTATATGCAGTATGGTGTAAAAGAGTGCCCTGTGTAAATAGACCTATTTTGCATTCCTTTCAGGAGTGGTTATTGATTCCTGACTGCAGATATCTATTATTACTTGGGTATCTGTGCTTGCAATCTTATTGAATGTATTATGAAGAATGAAAAAGAAATCAAACCTTATTTTTGTACAGTTTTGAACTTTTTACTTGGAACTGACCCACCTCCCCTTCCCAGTGGAGAGCTGTACAGTGTGTAAATCTGCCTTTACCTTGGATTGGTACAGTATTTTTGCATCTGTGGGACCTACTTCTTTGTTCTGGTAGTTTGAACTATATATAAACTGTACAATCTGTAAAGTTTTTATAGAATAAATATTCAGCTGTGAAAACTGGTTAAATAAAACTAATATTTCTTAACACATTTTAAATGTGGTTCTCTCAGAGAGTTGTCTTTTTCAAAGACATTTCCATTCTCATTTTAAAGTAAAGAAACAGATCTTGTAAATTAGAGGCTTTAATATTTGTTTTATTTTGTTTAAAAACCTCTTAATTTCTTTCAAATTAAAACTTGAATATTAATTTATTGGTGCAAATTTTACTGAAGTTTTCTCTTACAGGAGGTAGATGGGGAAAGAAGAGAGGGAGTTATTCTACTTTTAATTACTTTGTTAGAGTTCAAATGAATGTTCAGTAAATGTTTCTTTGCAATCTCTCAAATAGACTGTTTTCCTTACAATAGTGGGAGGTTACGTTAGAATTCCTTGGTTGAACTTGATTTTAGTGAAAAGGAGAAGAAAAGGTACCTTTACCTACAAGTTCTGTAATGTTAAACCTTGTGGCATTCAACTCCAGTTTATATAAGGATCCCTCTTCTGGCACCTTTAAGGGCATAGTGTTCATGTTTATATCAGCTGGGGGGTTATTTATGCTTTCTTAAAACATGAAAGAACTGTTACAGTGAAGACATTTAGAATTAAATCAGTTGAAAGTACAGGCAATTCAACTGAAAAAATAACTTTACTTCATTCATTTTTTTGTGTTGCTATCAGCTGGGCTGTTATGCTGCCTACAGCTTGCATGATAAAATGTGAATAAGTTGGTGACTCTTGAGATTCCTGTCTGACTGGAAAACTCCATTCAGGCCACTTCCTATACACTGTCAGTAACTAACTTGGCACTATTAACAAATTGTGTTCTCATGCGTAAATCACCTTTTGTCCATACATTGGACTACAGGAATACTCTTCAGGAAAATACTGTCCCCTTCTTTTCAGTATAGGTCAGTAAATATCTTTTGATGTGTGTGAAGGTCAGAGTCAAGTCTAGTTCAGTCTCTGCAAAGCCATAATAGAACAAAGACAGGAACATTAAAGACCTCTAATGCCAAGCAAGAAAACCTGAGAGATCATAAAAACTGACTTAAGACATTTTTAAAATTAGTGTTTTCAAGGCTTTTCTTCACAGAAGACACAGGTCGTTGTTGAGCCTGACTCATTGCTGATGCTTGTACTGCTCTACATAACTTTACAGTACTGCATAGATTACCTGACTTGAAGCATCTGGTTTAGTCTCTGATGACTGCATCCAACCGTAGTCACAAAGGCTCTCCCAGGAATGGGCAAACTGTGCAGCCAACATTACCTCTAAAGCTCCACGTTTGGGGTCACAGCCTCCCAGAAGTAGTGGTACTTCAAAATGCCTTTTCTGTGTTAATTCTGCTGTGAATCTTGAGGATTTTGGAGCAGCACAAATTGTTAAACCCAGGTGCAATGCAAGAATATAGAAACAGTATCTTTATAAATGACACTTCAGAGAACTTCCATAGGGTGGTTGGGGTTTTTTAAAAACAAAAAGGTTCGTGGTTTTTCTTCTTGAGGCATGAAGGTAAGTCTCCTGTTGGGGTGCGAGTGTCTAGTCAAGAGCTAGGAATAATGGTATTGAAATATGAAATTTGGCCAGTTTTAGTCTTGCTCATTCCTGATCCCTGTGTCTCCTGTCAAGACTCTCTCTTATCCTGGTTGTATCACTACTACAAAATTTTCTTAATTCCTTAGGGGGCACAGAGACAATCTGTGAGGCAGCTGGCTGTGTTGGTGCTGAAATTGGGTAGTAGCAGAGAAGCCTTGATAATGCAGTGCAGGAGTCCTTCCAGGACATTCAAGTTCTCTTTCTGAAATAGGCAACAGCCCAGGCACTACCCAAACCAGCAAATTGATGAGCATTGGCCACTGTGCTAAACACTAAGGCTTTCCCCACGGAAGTTCTATCACATTCAAGTTTATTTTTGGAGATCAATAAGAGAGCTTTTCTCCTGATAAGGAAGTAGTAGCAGAGACCCATGGGCTGAATGTGCTTGGAGCTGTTTGAAAGCCACCCGTGTGCACTTAATCCCACCTTCTGCTGCTACGGTACTTTGAGCAAAAATAGCAGAGCAAGGTCTTAACTCTGGGGTAAGCTAACCTACAACAAAAACTATTTTGGGGTAGTCTGAAGATCTAAACCTGACAGTAGATATTTTCCTTGTTCAAACTCCTTAAGTTGCATGAGTCTGGGATTTGAAACAGTTCCTCTGAGCAAGTCCTCTACTGGATTGACAACATTGCTAAGAGACACTTCTCTGTACTTCAGAAGCTGCACCATTATCATTCTGGAAAAAAGCATCAGGGGAATTAAATTACCTGTTTAGGTGAGATTCATTTCTTAAAGTCAGGGATACTTGAAAAGAATAGAAAAAACATGTAATACTGAGCTATAAATTGCTTAACTCTACACTGATGCAGTTCATACTTTACCCAAACAGTGGATAAAATAGGACTTCAACCAGTTAGGGAATGAGGCAGCAAACAAAACATTTCTGGTCAAATGGACAGGTTACTTCAATAAATGGAGCTAATGCTCTACCTACATTTGTTGCTGGAAGTTGAGGCACTTTCACATTCATCTGGGACATGACAAGTATGCTTCTGGGAGTATGAGGAGAGAGTAGGAGGGAGGAAATGCCTCAACTCCATTACAGTTTGCCACATGATTTTCCATCCTAAGGAACTGCCAGTAGCTGTCAACGCAGGCTGTTACAGAGCTTGCGACAGAGTCGGAGTTGGCAACCTTCAGTCACGCAGCACGAGAGCTCAGTTCTACTGGAGATGGCACACCAGTGAATTTGCCTTTCCAAGGAAAGAAATACCTAGAAGGAGAGCACCTGTACAGTACAAGATCACCATGGTCCTGCCTTGTACAGCCCCTCAGATTTCTCTAGAAAACACTCACAGGTCTCTGCAGTTTCTTTCCCTACCCAGGGGGGGTATGACTGACGAAGTCACCCACCAAGCTTCCTAACAAACAAACCCCAAAGACAATTATCTCTTGGGGTACTCATAGGATGGAAAGCGGGTTGATGGGCGAAGATACTGAAGTGTAATGCAAAATGAGAAGATGGTGATGAAATTCCGGTCCTCCTCATCCCTCCAGCACAAGGAAAAACACAACAAATAAGCAGAATTAGAAACCACCAAAAAAATGGTGTGTAGGAAGTAAAAGGAACTTCAGGAAGAAGCAAAGGAGTGGCAGCTATTCTCCCTTAAGCCCTAGTTGTTATTGTGCTCAATTCTGGAAGAGCTAGAATCAACAAGAACACCAGATGGACGTATACACGGTCTGGAGGACATTATCAGTACCTGGGTCTAAACTCAGATTTTGCGTCTCAGGCCCTGGTCCTCATAGGGCACTTCAACGACCCCGATTCCATCTCCTGGAAGGACAACACAGAGAAGGGAAGGCTCAGGCAGGCTCTCATCAATATAAATAAATACTTGCCAGGCAGTACAAAGAAGATGGAGCCAGGCTCTTTCCAGTGGTGTCCCGTGACAGCCCCGGGGCAGTGGGCACACAGTGAAACACCTGAGGCTCCCTCTGAACAGCAGGGAACACTTTCTTAATGTCAAGCTGATTGAGCACTGGCACAGGTTGCCTAGAGAGGTTGTGGAGTCTCCATCCTGGTGGTCGAACTTCTGAAACATGGTCGTGGGTAGACAGCTCACAGTGGTCCAGCTTGAGCAGGGGTGGGTGGGACCAGATGATTGCCAGAGGTACCTTCAACTTCGTCATACTGTGAAAAAAAAACCCAAATGGCAACTTGCATTCATTTTCCAGCTCTCCAGTCATCATCACAAACTTCCTCTCTGGCTTGGACTGCAGGGTCATCAAGGTCATCAAGCTCTGCAACACTGCAGGCTTTAGTCTTTGAGAATCCAACTTCTGCTGCATGATACCAAATCACCTAGAACAGGCGTAAGTACAGCTTTTCTCATGAGAGTGAGCCCAGCTCATTTCAGGTAAAACGGGTCATCTTTTACCCTGCCTTGAAAAAGCGTAAAGAAAAACTATTAATGCAAAGAAAAAGAAACGTATTTCTTCTAGGATAAACAGGATTGCAGTACTTAACCAAAACAAATCCGTGCCTTACACCTGAAACATTGCTTTGGCCTCAGCAACTCATTAAAATCTTGCATTTTCTTCCAAATTCTGCCTCAATCAGCGAAGCTGAACGGTTACCCAGCCATGGCAGTCATGCCAAAGCAGAACCACGTGGACCACCCGAGAGGAAGCAGGTAGTGTGAGCCTTCAGGGCCACTGTAACACGTCTGTACCATGTCATCTGGGTATAACTTACTAAACACCCACTGTGGAGCAACTGTGCAACTCTGCAGGGTGAGAAGTCTACTCGTAATGCTCTAATAAACTGGTATTTCCTCGGTGCTGCTTTCCAAGACTCATGACTCTCTCCAGCAAAAATATTCTGACTGCTAGACGAAACTATGCCATTTGTCTCAGTAGGAAAAGGCACTCACTGAAGCCACCCCCAAAGTCACGTGCTGAGTAAACCAGCTGCTGACAGTAGCAACTTCTGTGAAATAAAGATGCTGCTCCTTACAAATAACAAAGTTTTTGGAGTTCACTGAGCTTGTCAAGTTGTGCTGAGATCTTTAACCGAAGAGTATTACTAAAAAAACCAAAACAAGCCTAAAACCGCCTGCTGTGCCAGCAATAACCAAACCAAATACTTCTAAAGAAATCATTCTTGCACTATGTGATTTAAAGTAAAAATGACTACATAATATCATTTTCCTTCCGTATTCAAATTTTAAAAGATGTAATGTCCCCCTATTTCTTTCCTTCTCTCCACTGTACACACACACCCACCTCTCCTGCCTTTATGCGCAGAAAGATTGGTGGGGATTTAAGATGGAAACTTGATAAACCCCGAACTTACATACTGGAAGCATTATTTTGGATGCTAAATAATAGTTAACAAAATTAAAACAGTGCAAAACTGGGCGTTCTTAAACTGAATCACCCCTTAAATCAAGGGGATCGAAATGAGAAAACAAAGGGAAGTCACCATGGCCAGTAGAAGTTTTTCTGCTTGGTTCTTGGTCAGCTTCTCAGGACCAATCATGTCAAAATAAGACTCTGCAATTTTAACTTTTTTATCTCAAGAGCTGGGCTGTGACACCCACAGAATGATTTTTGAAGACAGTATTATGCTGCATCTAAGAATAATTGAAGTCACACATTCGTTTGTTAATGTTTCTGAAGGAATTACATGTTGACAGAAAATTGCATTCTGGATGGAGATGAAACAAGTCCATGCATCCAAGGGAAGAGAAAGGAAAAGGTTAGGTCTCAACATCAATTTTCTTGAAGAAAAATAAACCACACCAGCCAGTCTGATGGAGGAACCAGGGGCAACAATTCCACAACCTTCTGGACATTTTGGATAATTTCTTTCAGCTCGTAAGAACAGGTTTAGTTTGCCCTAGAATCATTTACATCTGAAGTAATTGATATTAGTCTGTGAGGCAGCAGAATTGGTTCCAATGCCTTCTACAGATCTTTGCAAGTTGTTAACCCTAATGATGTAAAGCAGGATATTTGGAACTCTCTCACAAACCACTTTCAGAATAAACTCGTAAAAACCAATTCAGATCCCTGATCATTCTGAAAGGTCCTGGCACAAGATAGGCTACTGCATTTAATACAGTTCAGGTTCCCCTACAGTGGATACCCCCATGGTCACACCAACCATTCAGATGAAGGCAAATGCACTTTTTCACATTCACTCAATTTTACATTCTGCTACAGGTTTAGACGTCATAGCTCAGCAAACAGATTTTTCACAGACATTAAACAGTTTAAACATAATTGGTTGAAAACTTAGTTTTCAATGAGGAAAAGAAACGCATTAAGTGCGCAAGAATGATATTAATGAGGTACCTCAAAGCCTGAAAATAAGCGAGGAATTTCTGGAAATCTGTGGTTAACCTACACTTAAAACGCCATTCAGCTCCCTCACTGCATTTCCTAACAGCCGGACAGGTCCACCCAGTGCTCACACGGTAAGTTAATGCTTTGGGAGCAAAACTCACTGATCAAGAGATGTGGCACATCTCCTTTTGGACAGTTCTTGACACACAGGCATTAAAACTACAATTTTGCCCCTGAACTGGGACAGGACCCAAGGGAATGGCCTGAAGCTGTGTCAGGGGAAGTTTAGGTTGGGTATCAGGGAAAGGTTTTTCACCCAGCAGATGGTTGGGGCACTGGAACAGGCTCCTCAGGGAAGTGATCACAGCACCAGGGCTGACAGAGCTCAAGAAGTGTTTGGACAATGCTCTCAGGCACAGAGGTCACTCTTGCATGGTGCTGTGCAGTGCCAGGAGTTGGACTTCGTGATCTTTTGGGTCCCTTCCAACTCAGGATATTCTGTGATTCTATGATTCTAAGCAATATAGCAGTCTGTAGTGCTAATGTATATAAAATAATTAAAACAAATGTGTCATATAAAAATTGTCCAGAAGTTCCTGTGAGGGATTGGCTGTCTGAAAATAAACGAGACTTCAGAAATCCTCAGCAGAGTTTTGTATCGCAAGAAGTTGGTTTGAATGCAGGAAGTTCCTTCATGGACAGTGTCTGGCCAGCACTACAAAATAACCTGACACACCATCATTATTTCCCCATCTCTGACATTCCTAGGACCCCTGTAAGTTCCTCCTGATGAAGAAGAGCAGCTGTAACCTGAGAAGAGCTGCAGCCCCAACAGGGTGGGCCCAGAGGTGTGTTATCACTGAGGCACAGCCGCCTGCCAGCACAAGGCACGAGTGAGATAAGCTCTGGATTTTTCCCTCTCAGGCCCCCGCCTCAAACCGAAACCAGTGGCATGGACAAAGGAGAATCAGAGCACCCCACCCCAAATCCACACGTAACGCAGGAAAGAGGCATGGCTCCTCCACAGGGATGACAGCCGAGATTGAGGATCTTCTACATCCGTGGTTCCTATCGTGCACAGCAGGAACTCTGAGGAGCTGCGAAGGGCCCGTGCCTGGACTGCTGCCACACTTGACCCTGCAAATCATTGATGACAGAAGAGCAGAGCGCAGCACTGCTCGGGTTACAGACTTGCCCCGTTTCCCCACCAGATCAAGGCACTATCAGCACCTCACAGGCTTGATCCCAGTTCACACCAGCAACGCGAAACAGCTCCTTCCAGTGTGCTCTGCCTGATAACTAAAGCCATCCACACCTACACCCTAGACTCGGAAGGGAGTTATCCAGGAGCCTGACAGAAGAAGTGGCTTATTCCTTCTGGAGACCGTGGGGCCAGAGGCAAGAGTGCAGCAAATGCTGTCCTACCCCAGGCACCCTCAGACCATGGCGTTTGCAGTGCAAAGGCTGCTGGGTGGCCAACATCTGCTGCCAGCTCTTTCTCTTTGATTCATGTTTGTGGAAGGGCATCAAAGTATCTTGGAAGCATTCAGTGACCAACTGCTGCAGAAACAGTGTGGCCATAGATGAGGAATGATGCAAATGCCAAAGCCTCTAAGCCTTCAAATTCACAATATATTTAGAAATTCTGTTTTGAATGATAAAATTTAAAAACCCAGAGCACTGTGGGTCTCCCAGCAACAAGACCTGGCTTTGTAGGTTGGGGATTTGATCCTGTGGAGTGACACTCTGGCTTGTGGCCACCTCTGATAGGATTACATTTATCAGGGAGCTGGAGAGCCTCTGCAACTCTATGTCTCTGTGGGAACCCCTAAGGGGAAAATCAGGGTCTCCTCAGAACTGACAGGAAAATTTAAGACTTCCTCGAAGAAGAAAAGAAGCGAGGCAGAAGAAATCCGAGGGAAGAAGTGGAACTATTCCTAACAATCATGATAATTGCAGTTTTGTAAGTTAGGCTGGCTGGGTGCCCAGAATGGGTAAAAAAGCCCCAAACCAGTTTAACTGACAGGCATATAACCATTTGCACAGCCCTGCAGCAAAGCAAAATGACCTCCAACTTCTCAAAAACCTTAGTTATAGATTTTCCCTCATACCTATTTTTTTTTTTATTTGAGCAAATTAATGAACCTAGGCTTTAAGACAGTAGTGAAGTTTTATGTTTCTGACAGTAACCATAAGATTTAGACACATAACTGTCAGTAAAAACAAACAGGAAATAAATCTTGCTTGAATTTTTAAAATCCCTGATTTAAAATGTGTTTATGATACATAATAAGCCAACTACACACACACAGTGCATAACATTCAGTAGTCAAATATATATTCTGCATGGATAATTTACCCAATAAGTTTACAGGGTTTTGCCCATTGTAAGAATTTTAGCCACAGTTTTGTCTCTAGTGTTCTTTTTTTAAAGGTTCCACTAACAAGCCACCCAATTACCTTTGTATCACTACAACTTTACTCCCAGTTTCACCCCCCTGCAACAATGACCTACCATGGCTGCAGTACAGTTTCTGAATTCAACACTTGTGAAAATAAGAAGTGTTCACAAAACTGCAGACCAGGGCCTCGTGGCACAGCTTCAGAAGTTTCACTTTAAGAGTTCTTGGTGCAAGATCATATATGATGGGGAAACTTTCACAAGATATTCCAGGAATTCTAGAGGCAGATATCAGGCACCTTCCTTAATGTCCTCTGTGGTAAACCAAGACCTTAATTTTTTTTAAACAGAAGGTTGAACAGTGGAATTATTTTGGACTGTTATTTGATCTGCACAGGCTTTTCCTGCCTAGGAAGAGTTAATCCATACAGCAGTTTTCTTTCTTTAGTGGGAACTACACATCCCCTGATTGAATCATACAAAACATAGAATTATAAGAAATGGTGTCCCTGAGAGTTACTGAGGGAAGAGGCAGGAGCCACATGAAACAGGAACCCCTGTAAGGCTGGGCACTACATTCTTCCTCATCTTTAGGATCAGTACAGTATCTGCCCATGCGTTTAACACCCTTCATCCCTCTCTGCTGCGCTCCCTTTGTCCAACCACCCTTGAAGTAGAACTTCACCAACACTCAGAGCAGCTTTTGACAAGGACATGTAAAACATTTCCCAGCTGAAGAGGCCAGCAACATCTGGAAAAGGAACATGGGTGCTGGAGAAAGCCTGGTGCTTTTCCAGTTTGACCTACCCAGAGCTGCTACTATTCAGCATCAGAGAAACTGAGACATTTAGGCTCTTAATTTCCCATTCGCCCTGACATGAGGTAGGCTTTGAGCACTGTTGGCTACAATCTGCCCAAAATTATATTTACTATGTAATTTTAGTAAGTTTATCTTTCCTAATGATCATTTTGTATCAGGCGATAATAAGCAGCCCCTCAGAATCCAGTTCCTTTTTCCTTGGGCCTTTGTAATATACTGGTTTCTCAGTCCTTGGTGCCAGCTCTCCACATGCTCAGAATGACATAAATCACAATTTTATCTAATCTGCATCTTTTCTAATAAAAAGAAAGCCTATTTCTCTCCTAGCATTATGTCAGTATTCATCTTTGAAGTCCCCTGGAGCTGCATCCGATTCACACCAGAGTACAAAAATGACTGGAGCAGAGTCTTTTGGTTGCCTTTATTCAAATCCTTTAGTCTGTTTTGCTGTTATCCATCTTTCCCACAAACCCAGCTCGATGCCTGCTAACACAATGCACAGTACCCTGGCTCAAGACTCACTGTTTATGCTGCTCTGGACACATCTCTTTCCCTGCCCCCTCAGCATCTCCGTGCTTTATTTATTCTGCTGACTTGTGCCAAATGCTGAAGTCACAGTCTGAGTTTTCAGTTAACTCATATCCCTAGCTCTTTTTCCTATTCTTATTGCCTTTCCTCGCAAACATTATCAGGTTTGAATAGCTCAGTCTTTTTCATACCTGCCATATATTTACATAATGGACAACTGTGGTTTATTTCCCTTTGTCCCCTTCTCATGAAAACCTGGCAGCTCACAATGCTCCATCCTTGTGCATTTGCATATCACCTGGGATAATGTGGACCTCACAGTGACATGGGGGTTAAGAAATATGAAGCTTATTTTGGCTCTGTTGTGATTCTGAATCCTAGCAGCCAAGTTGCCTCTTTCAAAATGTCATTTTTCAACAAAACCCACACTCTAATTCGTCCCCAAAATACATGCAGATGAACAGGCTCCAGCCAGCTCTCACTTGCCATGAAGCCGACATGCTAATAGAGCTCCATCTTTGCTTTCAAAAACCTCATGACAGGATAATTAACTTAATAGTCCAGACTTCTCTTGGGTCAGCTTCAATTCCCTTCCCAAAAAACTTCCCCAGGCTCTTGACAGTATCTTGAAACTGCTTTTCACTGTCTCACACTGTTACTGCTCTTGACAGTCTGTTTCAGGATTTTCCCATGTCCCAGCCTTTTCCATCACCAAGGCAAGCCGGACACTACTGGGAGAGAAGAAAAATGAGGAGTGATGGATCCCCTCGGTAATTCCCCGGTACAGCCAGAACCTGCTAAAGAGGGCATTACCCTGCTGGCAGCAACACCCTCAGAACAGCTACAGGGACACAGCTCAACAGGCTGCTTATCCAACTGCAGCACCATGGGGCAAGGACAACATTTCTGACCCTTCTTTACAAAGGCCAATCAAGTTTAAAAGCTTTGGCTTGGGTGAAACACTCCACAGTGCATTTCCCTCTTCTTCAGCCTTTTCTAGTTACAGCAAACTCTTTTGTGCAGCTTTGCTGCTCTTCTCCATGACTTTTTAATTTTTTTTTTTAAAGGAAGCACTGGAAGGCAAAGCTTGTCTGTTTTCGCGCATTAGTACAGCACTTGACATGATGCTGGTAGCAGGCTATGGTATTTCATGTTCAGCATGAGAACTGGTTAGAAATTGGGCAAAGTGCTCAGAAGTTGCTCCATTTCACTCTGAATGTGCTGCTACCTGTAGTGAATCCTTCACTGAGAACATCCAGAAAGTTCATGCAGGAAGGGTTTAGACAGCAGGAATAAAGTTTATACCCTCTGCAATAAAACTGACTGTGATATTTTCAAATTACAGACACAGGAAAACATCTGTGGAGGTCAAAAACAAAAAAAAAAAGGCAAACTGAAGATCAGTGAAGTCAAGAGAAACTGAAGTCCACAAGAAGCTGCTACTTATTTCTACTTCTAAATGGAAACAGGATTCCTTGAAAAATCCGATTCCAGAAAAATATACCCTAACTCAGGGTCACAAAAGAAACCCCAGAGCTGATGAGAGGACTCAGCTCTAGGGACCACTGTCACCAGATGATGCCACCCACAGCAGTACTTAGCCTGCATGCTTGCAGGGGGATTAACAAAACATTTAAATGCCTTTCATGGGCAATTATCAAGAAGCTTTTTTTCCTGCCATAGTTGTACAAGGGCAAGAAACCAAAAGAGTTTGTACAACACTGATCAGCTTCTTGATTTTTTTTTTGCACAGATTCTTGTATTTGTAGATTTTCTCTAAGAACAGGGCGGGATCTCATCTCATTTGATTGTGAATGGAATAAACGTAAACATTCTCAGAGGTATTTGGCATTGTAACCTTTTTGTTCATCAGGAAGAAAAAAACCAGGTTCTTACCAAATTCAGGACACTGTGGAAGAACCTGGGAGTTCTTTATGCACACTGCAATCAACCATCTGAACATTGTGTTCTCTTGTGACCACAAGACTCTCAGATTGTTTGGAGAGGAGTTTGGAGAGAAGCACATCAGAGCCTCATCTTATATCTGGAAAATACTGTATATCTTTCTAGATTATTATCCAAAAGATTCAAGGCAAAATTTTTCATGTTTAGTCTGTGTCCAAGATCAATTTCTAAATTCATTTTCTTCTTTATCCTTTTAGACTTTTTTGGCTGAAATTGAATTCAGAGGTAAAAAGGTGGCCAACCACAACCCTTTTAGATTAGTAGCTGTATGAGCTGGCACACCTTCAGAACCTGAGGTGCTTCTACCATGTCCTCACAAGTTACAGGGACAAGCATCTATGACATTTTGGACAAAGTCTGGTTCATGAAGCCATTTCTGTGTTACTGAAAAAGCTTCAGCCAAGCATCCATTGTATGTTACTGCTGCAGTTTTCAACTTTTAGAAACAGATGTCAGTGAATCCAGGAGGACTTGAACTTCCTGAGCCAACTCACCAATGCATACTGGAGTCAGACAAGAAAGAGCTATTCCAGATTATGAAGCACCAAAGCAGCCCTGGATGGGGCAGGCCTGACTTCTGACAGTCACGTTAAAGACATTTTCTTCACAGCTCACCACCCCAGAGGTCCCCAGCACATAATTCATTTGTTCAAGCCATGCAGTAGAGAAGAAGCAGAGAGAACAGCGTCTGGATCTAAAAACCTCTCATGTCCAAATGAAGCTTTGCAGCAACTCCACTCTGAGCCCCCAGAGAAGAAAAGTCAGCGTAGATTGTCATTCACAAAAGAAACAAATCTATAGAATAAAAATGGGCTTTTCCATCCTGTCTACCAACACCAGTGAAGAGTTTTGCCTGGAGCTTGTGTGCTTTCTTACATGGAAGTGTCATGGCTATGCTCCAAGCTCTCACTTCCATAGGAGCTATATGAGAGGTTCCCACGATCAACAATACCTTGGGGATGTGAAAGAAAGCTACAGGAATTCTTAATTATTTAAAAAAGCACTCACTTCTCTTCAAGGGAAGGCAGAAAGGAGAGAGGTTCCCATGCAAAGTAAGAGGGCTGAGGTTGGGCTGGAAGCCCTTTTGAAGCCACATCTTATATCGCTTCCCGAAAACGTGTCCAATCCCTGCTGAATCTTGCCCCTCTAAATCTTCATTGCAAGGCACGGAGCTCTGATTTCACTCTGATTTAATGAGAGGCTTAATGTCTAAATGTTTGGAGCGTTGCTTGGGGAATAGCAAAGAAAGCCTGGCAGCAAGAAGTAGAGAAAAAGAAAAGAAAAAAATAAAGTCTCTGACCCTTTGAGAAATCAGGGAACCAAAAAAGCATCCTACTGATTCTGCAAAGTTTAAGGGACTTCTATCAACAGGGATCAAAACTTGGCTCCTAAACCTCATGTATAATCCCCAAAATAAAGGTCTGGCTGCTTCCCACTAAATGCATCAAATTTTGCCTAGATCACATAGAACTGACATGCTTATAATGGGAGCCATAATTAATAGTGCTTCAGCAAAACAATGCAAGGGAATTTAGCCATGTCTCTCTGCTCAACTGAAAGCAAAGTCCTACAGCTAAAAATCCCAGCCTTCCTCTCAGGGAGTACAGAACAATGAATCTTGCTGCAGAGTGACATATTCCAGGCAATTACAAGAGCTGCAGACCTCAAAGCCACACTCTGAGCATGACTGGAACATAAATAGATTAGCAATTGCTAAGGACTGCTCTTCCTCCTGATTCACAAAGCATGTTCCCACTTCGCTTTTGATGCCCCTAATGATGCGCAACCATTCTTTTAATAAGAAAAGCCATTTCACATTTTTATAAATATCCCAAATGCTTCATGTTACCCTTAGTTACCCTTCATCCCTCTGTTCTCTGCGATGCTGCTGACTACATGAAGCCATGTTTTTCCAGCACATTACAGTCTTGCCTTGAGCAGAGTAAACCCCATCCCACTTCCTTCCCTTACATCACCCTCCAGGCAGGTAGAGGAAAGATAAGACTTGTTTTGCCCTGAAGCCCTGGCCAAAACCACCCCGGTCTGATTAGCAGTCTTCAGAGGAAAACAGATGTGGCAATCACCAGTTACAGGTTGAGGTAAATTCTGTGAGCACTAAATGGTAACCTACAGCTCTCTCTGAGTGCTTTGCAAAGCAAGCAGCTTCTCTGAGGCTGTTGCATTGAATGGGAAAGTGTCAGAGCAGCACAGAACTGCTGAGCTATTGGTAGAAGGTCACCCGGCAATTGGTTAACAGGGCTACAGGTAAAACCCAGAGGTCTCTGTCACAGCTCTTCAGGCACCCTTCTCGTTCTATCTCAAACTGTCGGTCCTCACATCCCGTGCCATCTGCCTCCCCTAAAAAACACGACCAAAAAACCTCCACCAATTTTCCACTTCCACCAGCGCAGGCTGCAGTAGAATCCAAAAGAGCACTGTAGTCCTTCACGCTGTCTCCCAGCTAGTGTCGGTAGCTCACTGCTCAGCACATCCACTTTTCTGCACCCTGTTCTGAGCAAAAGAGCAAATGCACTTTGTGGGGCTGGGTACCCAGCCTGAAGGCTGTCAATACCATTGGGGAATTAATTGCCTACAAATAAGCACCACAATAGTCTGCTTTTTTAAAGTCTTCAAAACCCTGTAGGGATTGCTGCTTTTTACAGGTATAATCTGAGGCTGCTTATATAATTTTAAAGACTAAATTCATGGAACTTGCAAACCCATGCTCTGAATTGCTAAATGCCAGCTATTCCTATTGACCTTTAAGATCAGTGCAGGCACAGAGGTTCCACGAGTCGCAGACTGCGATTCTGCAGTATTTAACATGAGAGATGCAAGTCATGCCATCCTGTACAGCAGCACAGACATAAGTGACACCAGGAACACACCACCACCTTCCTGTCAAATCAGTCACAAATACATGATATGGCATTTAAGTCAATTATGGGAAAGCAAATTATACCAAATGATCGCAAAGCTCAAAAATACGTGAGCACATTTAAATAATTTTATGGGGCTACAACATCTTGTTCTGACACCAGGAGAGCTAAAGATGGATTCAGTATCTGACCAAAAAACAGGCGCAAGGACCAATGTATCACTGCTGGGTTTTGTGTCAGCTCTGCAAAAGATGACCACTTAAATTCTTCATTCCCTTCAATTACAAAGAAGAAAACTCTCTTTATAAATAGTAATCAGCATTGCCCAAATGACAGAGTAGTGCCCAGTTCATTAAGGATTTTATTCCATGCCAAACTACAAAAAGTTTTGAAAATTGCCGTGCAATAGCACTAGCTCCCTGTAGAGTCTCAAGATAAAGCCTTTTAAAAAATGCATACTCCTTCTGGCAGCACTGAATAGGACTAAAAACTTCAACAGTGACAAAACTAGAAATACTTGTCTTCATCAAAAATCAATAAATGTGCTGTTATTCAACAGGAACCATGTAATAAAATTTAGTACCTTTGCATCCTCTGAAACCCTACTGATATATGATGCAGAAAGGCTTTTGGGATCTATAGAACCTGGACATCTGCCTTAGGCATTGACAGCAATAATATTAATAACAGTGTTTGCCTATATTTTACAGTGGGGTGGGGAGAGTGCAGAAGAGCCTATACAACTGCTTAGGACATTCTTCACTTACTCAAGTCAAACACATCCATATTCTAATAACGAAATTGTTCTAAGAAAGCCAACTAAAAAAAACTTGCCTTAGCCAAGGCACCCTCACTTTGCTTTCTGGAAAGCTGAAAGTCACTTTAGCTCCCCCTGTTTGCTCCTATATACAGCTGCATTAAAATAAGTATTGTTAAGTAGTGCTGGAAGCTACTTCCAAGGGTGAAAGAGAGGCCACTGCTTTATGAGAAATTGCCTTAGTTTATAGTAGATATTTCTGAAGTTCTTGTTACTATTCAGAAGGTGGTGGTTATTTGATAGCCCACTAATTGAATTAGTCTCCAGTTTTGGTCTTCAAGCTCCACTCTGTGAACAAAAATGATAGAGAAACAGTTCAAGCATGTTCCAGTATAGCTGCCATATTAAGACAGAATCAATTGCATGCATTCATCTTTAATTAACAGCATCAGAGGAACTATAATCTAGTAGCTAGAGTACTGGACTAGCTATAAAAAGCCTTCATTCTAATTCCAGATTGGCCACTGATTTGCTATGCACCTCCTACGAGAGGGGGAAGAGAAACACCCCTCTAAGCTGTCCTTTTCCTTTATATCTTTTGTCTGCCTTACCATTTCTTTTTGTAGTAGCTGTAGCAGGGGCACTCCCTGCATGAGCAAAACTCCACTGTGACTCTGCAGTGCTGGGTGAGTAGCCCAGTTGCTAATCGCAATTAACAGCAACATCGACAGAATCCGACCTATCTCAAGACGGTTTTAAATTTTTGGCACTTCTGTAACTTCTCTATAAACCAGAAAGGCAGCCTGTAGCAAGGAATAATAAAAGCACAAAAACTACTTCCAACAAGAACATTATGGTCCATCCTTGTGAAACCTTCCTTACTCCCATAATTGCTATGCAAACCCCAGGCTGATGAGGTATGAACTTGGCTTTTTTTCCAGTCATCCAAGTTTACATATTGACTAGCCTGTCCAAAATGGATATTTCCCAGTAAATGACAGCATGATGCAGCCAGAACAGAGCTTATACTTGTCTTTCATTAAGCTCTGTCACCTCCCTTTCAAGCTGCCTTAGAAGAGAACAGGTTCTTGTCCCTCCTGCATTCCCCAAACCCCCTCTGTGCCAAATCTTGCTGTTTTCCCTCTGCAACCACAGCAGCTCTGGAATCTGAAAAAGAAATTTCTTTTTCACTTCCTTATCTCTAACTTTTCTCAGAGTCCACTCATGCTAATATTCCCTTCCTCACTCAGTGGTACTATCACCACCATTAGTCTCCCACTCTTGCTAATGGGATGCACACCTTTATGGGATACATACCTTTATTTCTCCAGACAGGTTTCTGATTCAGGCAGCATTTGCAAACTGAAAAGGCAGAAATGCTCTATTTAGAGTGATTTTGCATAAGTGCTATCCAGCTACCTCAGCTTTTATCTTCCTTTGTCAACATCAAAGTTTGTCCTCTATTTGTTCTACACCCACCAATCTATGAAAATACATAAACACTTAGTCAAACTTAGTGTGCCTTGAAAAGCACGTGGTCTTTGTGGCCCATTTCCAGATGGTTCTGCTACCCCCCAGTAACCTCTCAACAACATTCCCTCTCCATCCACCAGCAGAGAGGCAGGACTGCACAGCTCAGTAGAAGGGCTGAGGTTAAAGCAGAGCAATTCCCCAGCTCTCAAGGAGTGGCTTATCACAGTCTGTCCGCATTCCAGGACAACAAAACCTCTACTTCTCACACAACCAGCTTGCCTCAGGCTTGTCTTTGCATTCAGACATTTGGCTCTCCTTCCCCATGCTAGATAAAACACTCCCCAGAGGCAAAATTTTTTAGTAAGCACTTAGTCGCCTTTGATCTCAGAAGCAGCTGGTGCACAGCTGCACCCCATTACTTTTGCAGCTCTCAGGAACCTTTTGCATTTTCCTGTCCTCCCTCATAGGCAGGCACAAAGGCCAAGAACATCACCAGCAACAATCTTTCATTCTCAGGCAAAAACTTTTATCTCCATCACACGTGCCCTGCCCAATTCTCCCTTGGACTGCTGCCCACCTGGCTCAGTCTCAGATCTTCCCTCCTAACGGGATCCCCAAACATGTGAGCAATGCCTTCCTATTCCTCCTCTCAGCAAGGGTCTCCTGCATGCTTGGGAGTCTCCTGGGGAGACACAGTACTCACTCTGACTGTACAACTGGTAAAGAACAGGCTGCTGTACCTCATCCCGGGAAAAAAGTATTCCCTCGGATTCAGTTTTCTGCAGGAGGTAAGATAGGAAAGGAGTAAATTCCACCCCAGTTTTTCTTCTCTGCAACTACAAAATCCAGCAAGCACAGGAAAGCCTCTCTCCTTAGAGATGAGTGCACTACCTGACCTTGCTAGGAAGCATGGATCTGGTTAGCACAGTATCATCTCACAGAGCCTAAGATTAGACCAACTGCAGTACCTGTTAACAGCACAAGGTTTTTCAATTGTACTTTATACAGGTTTAAAGAAAACAGGAGAAAACTAGAAGCCAACCCAGCATCTCAAGTTTCAGGATTCAGAGACAGTGTTTTAATCCCTTCCTTAGCTGGAGAAGTCATTTGGAGGCACCACCAGCAGACAACTACGGACTGTAGGAAGCAGCACAGCCACTACAACACTGAGCTTTGAGAAATGCTTGCAGTCCATTGCCTATGTACACACAAGGTGAAGGTAACTACTGACCAATCTGCTGAGATTTCCCTAGACATCCACAAAAAAAAAAGAAAAATTAACCTTAATACTCATATGCTAAGGAGAACTGAGAGCTGAAATCCTTCTTCTCAGCTTGCCTTCCAGAACGGTCTCACTGAGGCAATCACTGTGTACTCACAAGCACTTCTGCATCACCCACACCACCAAGGAGCCCAACCTGCTCTTGCAACCAAGTACTCATTAGAAAAATCATTTCACCTGGTCCTACTGCTGCCACTTTGGAGTCAAGTCCCACAGCTGCTTCTGGAACCACTATGGGAAGCAAACCCACCCATACAAGATTTTTACTTCTGGGTGGCTTTTTTTTCTCCCCAGGCATTATATATTACACCTCTTTGTATGCCTGCATACACACTGTTGAGGAAAACGTTTTACTAGGATCTGGTAGAAAGATGATCATATTCACTGGGCCTACAGTTAGTAGCTCTGAAGCTACAAACTTCAGTTTTTCAAAAAAAATTAGGATTTTTAACCTTGTATTAGAATTTGTGCTAAAAGTGTAGCTTCCAGGAAAGCACAAGTAAAAACTCGACCTTCTGGTCAAGAGGAAAAAGGAAGATACTTCTTGTCGCTAGTTTCTTTTGTGAAAGTCCACAATGCCTCCACACTTTCAAAAGCAGACTTCAGCCAGCAACTCAAACCATTCACACTGATGCACAGTAACGAAACACAGCGCTTGAGTCAACCATGTTAAGTATTGACCAGTCATGTGCCAAGGCAAGAATTTTCCCAGACACTTGTACCATCGTCTATTCAGTCTGTGATTGCGTGAGTCTGTGTCTCTACATGCAACTTCCGTTCCTGGTAGCCTACTAGAAACATCTCATGGTAGCAGCAGGATTTTGAGAAAAAACATCATGATTTAAAAAACTGCTTGCTGATTCATCAGAGTTGTGTTTGTAGGACATGTAGCAAATCTTGAGCAAAAGGAGGTTATGGTTAGTGGAGGTGTGTGATAGACAAATACCACCTGGCAAATCATCCAGCCTGATTCTCCTCACTGAAGAGAAACAATAAACAGATAAAAATAGAGCTCAGTTGCTTCCCATGGTCTTTCTGCTCTTCTGTGCCATTCACCCTGACATTTCCACTACAGCTTTTCCCCAACTTCCAGTACCAATCTCTCACTCCATCAAGTGAACAACTTCAATTTTAGCACTGCATTGATACTTTATTGATACGTACCCACTCCTTAAAACGAAGTCCAAATCCCACCTTCCCCAACCCACCATCCACCTTTCCATGGATTTCAACAGGAGTAGCCTGGATTCTTTATAGCTGCCAATGCTGTCAGCATTACTAGTTATTGTTAATGAAACACATTTCACATCAAGTGCATTGTTTGAGGGCAAGTCCACAGCCTTCTTCCCAGAAATGTCTGCAATAACATCACAGTAAGACTCAGCTCCATGAGCTGCTCTGTAAGCAAGAACCACACACTCCTTGTGAAAGCAGAGATTGGGTGTGTGTCTGTGTGGTGTAGGTCAATCAAGAAAGCAAGCATCAGACTTTTGCATCACTGTCAGAAAAATACTTCTGATAACCAACTGCAATCTGCAAAATCAGGGGGGCAGATCAGTAAGCCTTCACTTTTTCCATGTTTAATGGATGCTCCTCCCACTGCCACACATCTCCTCACCTTTATTCTCCTACCCCCTATCAAATCAGAGGGAACACATCTCCCCCTTTGGTTTTTTTTGCTAGCATATAGGGTGCAATATCTTAAACAGGGATATGAATGTTTCTTTACATTTTTTCTTTAATGTAAAGAAATAAAACACTTAATCCCAAAGTTCCTGTCAAATATTTTAGCTAGCAATCTGTAAAGCTAACTTTCAAATTCCAAATTTGCTTCTGGAAAAGAGGACTACCTACAGCCAACTCCTGAGAAAAACTCTCAAAAACTTAACTTTTCCTAAAAGCTAGAATTTTGAAGTTTTTCAGAAGGCATTGTATGACAGTGAAGAAACAAAAACCCGTTCCTTCCATTGGCTACAAATAACAAAAACATGTACAGACTCTCTTAGTACTTGATCTGTTGTAACTGTTGTAAGTACTGTTGTAAGATCTGTGTAGTTGATAACTACTTCTATAAAAAATATTTTATTAGTCTTCTGTCAGTAACAAGGGATTACTGGAGAACTTCTTCCATGGACGTAGCTTTATGGAGGACAATCATCATGAGCTCCTACAGCCATCTGAAGCCAGTAGTCCAGATTTCTAAAAATGACAAAGTTGTACAAGTTCTCTCCTCCTTTGTGGAAACCATGTTCACTTTCTCTCCAGGAAACAGGGCTGTCTGCAAAGCCGTGCACTGTTAAGGTCAGCCAATGCGCCAGTTTTGGTTCACCAAAATAGCAACTGCAAGCAAGAAGACAGCATAATCAGTGATTTTAATGGAATAGGCAGCACATTCAAGTCCACAGTATAAAGTAAAACAATCAAAGACACACTTTAGTGAAAATTTAATAACAGTTAAAAAACCCTGTTTAGTCCATAATAAATAAACTCAAAAGAAAATATTCCATCAGAATACATTAGGGAACAAAGTAAGATTGACTATCTATTATTCCTACCATAGTAGGAATAATCCTATTATAGTTTTATACATGGCAAACCTGCAAGTTGACACAATTAGAGAAAGTTTTAAGTTGTAAAGTGGCAGTTCTGACTTTCCCACAGCATGCACTGTCTTTCAGAAAACTGAACATTTAATGAGAACAATTGCTATCAGGGAAGAAAATAGACAATGGAGGAAGTAACATCGTTAGGCTATGCTTGACACAAATACTTTTACCACCAGAGAGGAAATAGATTATGAATAATCAAAGCCAGATATTATCCACTCCATGTTTTAAAAGTGCAGGAGTACAGTAGAGTCACAGTTTCTTAGAAATTCAGATAAAAAACAAAGTCGTGACTGCAATACAGGGCAGGTTTTTTCAAATTCAAGGCATCCAAAATTGTTTATTACTTTTTTTATACTGATGTCAAGCTTCCAGCTCATTTCCTAATTAAAACAACAGTCTTCATTTATATATTTTGCTATTTACCTCCAATTTTTCTATTTACCATACAAAAGTATTTAAAAGTGATTTCAAATATTAAGAGGTGTTTGAGTACAAGTGTTTTAGTAATGTGCTCCTGTCAGCCCTTACCACAGCTGCTCCAATAACTGAATAATCTTCTCAGGAATTATAAAGCCTGTGATTGTGCACAGAAAAGCTTTTTCCACCACTGTGTTGGGCTCAGGGCAGCAATAGGTTGATAAGAAGCTGGAGGATTTGTTGTCTCTGGAAGAAAAAACAAACAATAAAGCAACTGAAATAAATATGCTTTAAATATTCTATAGGATGTCTTACTAATCAGGACTTGTACCAAACAAGTAGGATCTATGTATATCATCTAAATTAATACCAAAGTAACTAATGACCAAGCAGTCAATACAAAAGGTCTCATCGTGCTCCGGGTTAACCCTGTAATCACCCAAACACCACACAGCTGCTCGCTCACTCCCACATAGAACTGAAAGGGTAATGGGAAAAATGCATGGGTTGAGATAAAGACAATTTAATAAGCAAAGGAAAAGTTCCACATGAAAGCAAAGCACGCAAAGGAATTAATTTACTACTTCCCATGGGCAGGCAGATGGGCAGCCATCTCCAGGAAGGCAGGGCTTCTAACTGACTAGGGAAGACAAACACTGGAGCTCTGAACATTTCCCACCCACCCTTGCCCCAGCTTTTATTGCTGAGCATGTCACCATATCCCATGGTGTGGGATATCCCTCTGCTCAGCTGGGGTCTTCTGTCCTGGCTGAGTTCCCTCCCAGCCTCCTCACTGGCAGGGCCGTATGAGAGACAGAAAAAGGCCTTGAGATTGTGCAAGCCCTGCCCATCAATAGGTAAAATATCCCCTGTTATCAACACTCCTGGTCACAAATCCAAAGCATAGTACCACACCAGTTACTATGAAGAAAATTAACTCTATCCCAGCCCAAACCAGTACATATGGGTGCCCCTAAAAACACAGATAAAGTAATTTAAGACTTACAACAAACATTTAACTGCTTAACAGACTTCTCACTTACAAAACAGTGTCTGTCTTAATTATTATTCAACTATTTCTTAAAATAAATTGTGGCTTTCCTTACTTAAAGTATTTTTAAGGATCAAACAAATTCAAATACTTACAAGCTAACTTGATTCAAGACAGCACCCAGCCATTCGAAGAGCTCCTCTGTACTGCAGGACTCCTCTGGCTTTCCTTGTAGATCATTACTTTGTAACACTGGACACTGCAAGTCCCTTAAGGTGCTGAATGTTATTTTTGGCTTCAGGGTCTGTATTTGGTTTTTTGAGAAGTATGACATCAATGTTGATCCCTCTGCACCTTAACAACACAGTACCACAAACAGTTGTTACGAAACTACTAGAGAAAAGGAGCGGTGAATACATGAAACATTTCTATGCAAATATAAAAATATGCAGTGTGAAACTGCTTACGTGCTCTTAATCTATGACAAAAGCCTTGGAATCTTCAGCTTCCTTATCTTCTTGGAAATAAAAGTTAGTGCAAGATTCAGCAACTTGGTATAGCTCAATAAATGTCCTATCTAACTACAAAGTGTAGATTTGCCAATAGAAAATTCAAGCAGAATGAACTGGGTAAGTAATAAAATGAGCTTGTTAAAAAGAGGAACTCAGAGTGTTTCTGAAAAGGAACAGATAAAATGGAGCAGGAACCTCATCCCAGAACAGCTTTTTTCCCTGAATAATGGAAAAGTGAGCATGTGATTACAGATTTAAGAACAGATTTATCAATGCTGTCAAGAGGAATTCTAGGATAATCTGGAGCCTAAGGACTGAAGAGAGAAGAAAGGGGAGAGGGTAAGGAAATCAAAATACATCACAAATGTCACTTTATTAGAAGAATAAACACCCCTCCCCACCGATAACTCTTCAAATGCAGTATGGCTGTAAGAGTTAAATGTACCTTGATGGACTTGTGGGAAAGTACTAGTAGGAGATCCAAAACAGTAGGTAAAATTCTAAAATCCTAACCTAGACGAAAAAACTTACCTAAGCAGGCATATTTTAAATTCAGAGATATTAACCAACTTGCTTTTGAAGCAGGAAGGTAATTGACATGGAATCAATGCTCCTACATTTCAAATTCTGGATAATGTGTGCTATTTTCATAAAATAACAATGGGTGTCTAGGAGACCAAGAAATAATACCTTACTCATGAAAAGTCTGAAGTGCAGAGCAAAATTTAAATACCACAGAAAAGGCATATATAAAAGCAGAAATTCAAGAACAGGGTAGAGTTCACTGTGGAATACTATATCTAAAACTTGCTATCAGAAAATATGGACTGCCTAAGGTCTATCAGCCATATTTATGTCATCAAGAAAAATAACTTGAGGGAGTGGGAAAAGGAAGGTTAAACTCATCTTTTTTAGTCATTCTTCTAAAAATGGCCATTCCAAAGGGCACAGTGACAAAGACAGGCACTCACTGGATTCTTCTTCATTTAGTATTTTTATAATCTGAAGAGTAACAGAAGAGATTATCTTCCTTACTTTCTATTAGCATTTGTTAGACTATCAGGTTCAAAGAATGTACAATATTGTCCTAGAATTCCTAGTAAAATATAGAAAACCATACATTTTACATGTCTGCTGCATGTGGGAGCCTCATCTATAGCCCTAAATGTAGGAAATCTCAAACACAACAGTCAAGACCCTAAGAGAACAATTCCTCTAGCTACAGCATAGCTTTCCATGTTAACAGCAACCAGGCATATCATCAAACCTTTTCAGAGGCCACTGAATTTCATCCAATAAACACGTAAAATTGTGATAGAAATTACAGCAATAGAAAAAAGATTGTATTGCCTCTGTCATTAAAGACATGAGACACTTCATATTCCCTTTTCCTGTTCCTCCTGGTGCCAAAACCACAATGTGGGAAAACTGGGTATAAAAACCAAAAAACCTGCAGTGCTGGCCATAGCAAGAAACACCAGTTATCAGCAGGAAGGCTGAAAGCAGAATGTTCAAAGAGGACACAGATTCTCTTGACAAAACACAGCCTACTTTTTCCCTTCCAGCAGAATCTACACTATGTCTCATATCTATTAATAAAAACCTATAAAAGTTTTATTTTTGTCAGTACTAAGGAACTAATAGCCTTTTGTGTGTTATAAGCACAAGATTCTTGCACAGAAAGGCATTCAGATTTAACTCCATATCCAGGAAATAATTGACCTGACCTGTTTTTGGGATGTAAGAAAGTGAGGAAAAAAAACCTATTCTTCTTCAATGCTGTTAACATGGGCAGCAGCAAACATAAGAAAAATAGTGGCCCTAGAGGCATTTTGCTCTCTGCCCAGGGTCAATAAATCCAAGCAAGCTGAGCGTGAAGATCTGCCACCTCAGTTGGATTTATGTCACCATTTATGGTAGCAACAGCCTTCACTGTGACTCTTTCCTGAAGATTACAAGGATGGGAATTGCAAGCCTTTAAACAATTTCTGTATGACAAACAAGGAAGCATCCTTGTCATATGATCAGTACTTAGAAAGGGGGAGAGGAAACATGGAAGGACTAAAGTGAAACATAGGACACTCCTAAAGGAGCTTGTAAACAGCTTCCATTTCTCAGATCAGTTAACTCCTTCTCAGACTTGGTCTTGAAGAGCCAGGAAAATGGAACAATACAAAGAGGAGATGGGAAAACATTCTCAGGGACCTTTCTAATATCCCTTCTCCCTAGTGTCGAGACTCAAGGCAGGACAACACCATCTGTGATGGAGAAAACCATGTTTTTCAATACAGACATCTGCAGTTGTCATCAATTCTATGCAAATGCTACATATCCCTACATTCAGCCCGATCGGAGGTAATACACACAACTGGGGACTTTGAAAAATCATGCTCAGAGGAGGAACAATACTTGAGTCCCAGAAGAAAAAATAGTGTAATTAGAAAGCAGTAAATAAACAAATACTAGAAGATTATTTGCAACAATACAATTTCTTACAGCAACCTCTTACTTGGCTCCAACCTCAAACAAGTGCTTGAGAATAAAGTGATCAAACAGCACACTGTGTACCAGTGCACATGGCACACGACAGAAACAGGGACTCTATACAGGTCCTGTAACTACTGAGGAAATCAGAGTTCCCCGTCCTAAGTACGTAACCAGATACATAACTTATGTGTATTAACAGAAACAAAACAAAAAAAGTGTATTGATACTGGTTATGCATGTCACAAATTTATAAAGAAGAGGCAGCACAATCAAATAGGCAAAGTTTTGCCAGAAAGCCCAGACAAGACACAGAAAGGAAATGAAGCAACTAATATATCTCCCATGAATCACTGCTGTGTTACTGAACGGAGATGTTCTGTGCACAGGAAGTAACACCCTCCCTACCCCAAATAAATAAACAAAACAAACAAAAAATCCCACCCATACACATTTAAATCTAACTTTTCCCTTCACTGAAAATGCATTTGGATAATCACTCGAACAATAAACTAAAAATATTTGGACTTCATGTCAGTTGCATTTTAGTTTTGCATTTAGTTCTTATTACCTGTATTATACCAAGCCAGTAGGAAGTCAAATTCTAAAGGCTTCTTTTCTTTCAAGGCCCAAAGCACTCTGTTATGCTTCTTGCTCTCAGGGTGAAAGCCAGCATCAGTCAAGTCAATTGTGATAACTGCAGAAAATGCACAATAGCTATTGGTACTCAATTAAAATAAATTTTACTGTTAAATTAGAAGAGCACAAAGAAACCAAAGAACATTATATTTCCTTTTCACATATACTGAATTTTTACAAAGTATTTGATTACGCAAATATGACCCCCCCATTACGTAAATAAATATTCACCTCCTGCTGTCCTTATTTTGATATAATCTGGAACTGTCTCCTAGTGACTAGAGGGACAGATTTCTTTTGAAATGGCACTGACAGAAGTCCCTAAACAGTGCCTTAAAAAATTCTTGGTAATTAGGCAAGACATTAGCAGTAAAAAAAAAGCCAGAATTTCTAACAAC
Organism: Falcunculus frontatus; assembly: GCA_013398115.1. Classification (NCBI taxonomy): domain Eukaryota; kingdom Metazoa; phylum Chordata; class Aves; order Passeriformes; genus Falcunculus; species Falcunculus frontatus. Next base: position 2,792,636 of record VZRV01010769.1, on the reverse strand, counting down.
AAAAGTTGTGTATACAGCAATCACACTTTTCCAACAGGTTGGTTCTTCCCTAGATGAATCGATAAATTATATTTATTTTTCAAATGGAAATTTCATTATACATTTTGGTAATCAGAATGGTAAAATGATGTCTCGTTTTGACAAAATACTTATTAGAGATAACAAGTTTCCCCTCCTAAAGTTTTTATGTAACTATACCTATCAACTGCTGCAAGTTCCAATACATTTGAGATGGCATAGTGTTCATGCTCAGGTTTTTTTATTTCTTAAGAAGACAAATAAACAAAAGTCACACTCAAGATGTATCCTCTGCAGCTGTTAAAAAATCATGTTTTCCAAGTACTTGGTATATGGAGATTACCATTTTAAATGTGTGAAACATAGTACAATTCTCCTTTTCAAGCACACAGTCTTGGGTGAGGCCCTTCACTAATTTTGTAAAGTGCACACATTTTAAACACCTCCTTAATCAGTTAAAAATTTTCTGACTTAAATCAGAAGGTACAGACACTATGCAGAGTATGCAAAAATTCTTGAGTCCTACATCCCTCCAGTACAAATAACACAATGAGAACCCCTGAAATTAAAAATTCTATGGAGTACTGAAAGATGATGTATTTGTGTCTTTAAAGCTGCTTTACTACTTGGAAAAAAGTACTTTCTCTCTTCACGCAGTCCCTGTATTTGCATCTGGAAAAATATAACCTAGACAAGAACTAATTTTAGTGAAAGGGACGTTCCAACATCCTAACAAGGTGCTTCTTAAATAAGCCCTGTTAATATAAATCATACTTACTATATCTCATTACTTTTTTGCCTGAATACCGAGAAGGACGACCTTGCAGTCCAAGTTCCTCGTAAGTATCCTTATCCACTGACAGAATTAGTTTACCTATAAACAAAACAAATTTTAATAGAACTAATCTTCTGCTTGGTTCCCTTTGAAGTCTTTTGAGAGCTGTATACCTTTTACAACGTTAGCTTTGGATCAATGGTATTACTAATGTAATGCAGACTCCTTAGTTTCAGTTAAATGGATTACCAGATTAATCCTTAAAAAAAAAAAAAGGTTATAACTCAATTATTCTTTTTTTATCAAAGAGGTCTTATGAACTAGAGTAAGAAAAGCTTAACATTATTCCTGAGATAATCATAGCTTTTTTACTGTACTACTCAGTTCATTGTCTCCATCTTTCCTCAGCTCATCCCCTAGCACTTGGCTGTGTCATTAGCTGAGCACTACATTACACAAGGGCCTGATTTAGTAAACATTCAAGCTCAACATGCACTGCTCAACTAAATAAACAAAAGCAGTTCCTCCAAGTCCAGTGGGACTACTCACACTGAGTAAACTATGCTTGTTAGTGATGAGCTGATATGTGCTGTAACAACTCTGCTTCTGTGCTCATAAACCAGATCTGGCTGCTGCTGCTTGGTACAGAGCTTCACACAACAGCTCTCTACCACAGTCTTTGGGTTCCACTGCACAAGTAACAGCAAAGCACAGCACAGAACACAAACAAATAAGGCTGCAGAGAAAGAGTTCAGACAGTGACATCACCAGGAACTGTAACACTGTCTCTGCAATAATTGTGCACAGCTTATAACACTTGTATCACACAAACTCCATTGCTATGAAGTATCCATTTTGCCAGGACTGTGCTAACAGACATAAAAGAATTCTTCTGAACAATCTGAATTTATTCATGCCCTTATGGGCACCTGTCATATTACAGCTTCTTAGGCTAGAGGGCAGACAGACCAGTTTGTATTTCTATTATATCTTATATAGTGTTAAACAGAAATAAGACAATGTAATTGAAGCTCAAAATAGCTTCATTTTCTCACCTCGGATGTGGGATAGTCTATCATGTCTTGTCATATAACTGTGATGCAATTGCAATAGACTTTTAACACAGAATCCTCATAGAATCATCAAATGGTTTGGGTTGTAAGGGATATTAAAGATCATCCAGTTCTAACCACCCTGCCATGGGCAGGGACACCTTCCCCCTAGATCAGGTTGCTCAAAGCCCCATCCTACCTGGTCTTGGAACACTTCTAGGGATGGGGCATCCACAATTTCTCTGGGCAGCCTATTCCAATGCCTCACCACCCTCACAGAAAGTAAAGAATTTTTTCTTAACATCCAATCTAAACCTAACCTCTTCCAGTTTGAATCCATTCCTCCATATCCTACTACTACATGACCTTTTAAAAATTTCTTCCATGGTTCTTTTTCAAACTCCCTTTATGAACAGGAAGGTGCTCTGATTCTACCCAGAGCCTTCTCTTCTCAGGCTGAACAACCCCAGCTCTCTCAGCCTGTCTTCATAGGAGAGGTGATCCAGCCCTGTGAGCAACCTTTGTGGCCACCTCTGGACTTGTTCCAGTAGATCCATGTCCTTCTTGTGCTGGGGACCCAGAGCTGAACAAAGTACCCAAGCTGGGGTCTCATGAGAATAAACACTTCATATTTTAAAACTGTTCCCAAGCAGTGCTGATAACTTTCTTTTTTGGTACAAATTCTGTCTTAAAGATCAGTAGGAAACAAGAAGTTGGAATGCATTATTTTCACAAAAATAATCCCCTGTAACAACTGTAATTATGGTTGAAGCACTGACAATCTGACTATACATAAGCAAAGCTGACTTTTATTGTTTTGTAATTTCCTTCAGATGAAGTAAATAATTCAACAGCAAGAATGAAAAAAAGAGGTAAAATTAGTACTTTTTACAATTCACACAAATTTCTAACAAAGTTGGCAAGTACAGTAAGTATTATTTTCCAGTTTACATAATTAAAAAAAACCAAACAAACCCCCCCCCCAAAAAAAAAAAAATTAGAAACTACCCAGGCCACAGTCAACATGTATTACTGAAACCAAAACAAATCCCCCATACCATTTGGTAGCAGAGCTGCAGTATTATCTTGATCAATTTTTGTCTTATAGGTAAGTGCGTAGCATGAACCTTTAACAGTAAAGCAGAAAAACACGAGATTACACAGTCTGTAAAGACAGACATGACAATAAAAACAATTCACTTCAAGATAACCAAACATGCCAAATACCACCTGAATCACTCAAGTGTTTTTATCAACTAACTTTCTTCCACCTTCTCAAGCAAAATGGCACTGTTATTATTTTTATAAACCCTGTTCTGGCAATATTTTAAAGGACTTGTACTAGGGATAATGTTAACAATATGCCCCAATATGAAAACATTTTCTTTCCTTCCACCTGTGACTCTCCCCAGTCAGCAAATGGAAAACCCAATTTTTTTTCCCAGACGTATTTCTATTACCAGTTCACACAAAGACAAGGTGGAAGATGCTCACATTACTAAATAATTTTGTCGCATTATCTGCCCCTAATCAATTTTGGTTTTTAAAATACAAGTGTCAGATCCTATGAACTCTGTGTACAAATGTTGTATTGCTTCCATAACACTACTGGCATAAAAAGCATTCATGAGATTAAAGGAAGTAAGAAAAGAGTCCCACATTTAGCAAGTAATGGATCTCTTATTCTCCTGTTTCATCAACATGTTCTCTGTTCCCCTCTTTTTTCCTGTAAGTTTTTTTTTGTCTCTCTGGCTAGTACAAGAGCTATCATAAGCCAAAGGAGTGGGCCCTGCTAGATGAAAACAGCATGGTCTAACTATGCAACAGCAAGTTGGCTGAACAGAGACTGTATCTTCCTTTGTATCCTCTTTGCTCCTACTGGGTAAGGATGAGCTGTCACAGCTCTGTTAGTTAAATATAAAAAATAAGAAAGCATATTTTTGTCTTGCCTGCTGTGGAACATGGCTCAACACAGCTCTGTGTTGAAGTATGAAGGAACAATAAAGGGAGAAGGAAGATTTCTACAAGAATCTGCGTAAAGGTGAGGTGTAGAAGAAACAGGTGTGAGGATACATGGAAGCCCTCTTGATAGCTGGCTTTCAGAATTGAGATTGATTAGGGGGAAATTTATAAGGAACAATCACAGCAGTTTTGGAACCAGTGGGTGTAAACAAATGTTGTCACACACGACAAAGCAGAAAAAAGCATATAAACAAATTCATGCAGAATTTGTTTAGTGTTTTTCCTTCCCTTCCTTCAAAATACTTTTCAGAATAAATAACAATAAGACTATTAAAAATTTCACTGTGCTATAAAAAAAGTACATCACTACTGCATTTGTTCTGTTCTGATTTCCTCCTTACCTTTCTTCACGAAAGCATCGATGAATTCATGAGCGACCAATTCATGAACGGGTAAATTCCTCACCAGGTAGTACTCTCCAATATCTGCAATTGTGCTTTTCAGCACTTCAGGTAGCATGCCACACTCCGGGATCAAAAAAGACACCTATTAGGAACATATTTGTAATGTAAATCCTATCCTAAAACCTGTTCTGAAAAAAACCCCAACCAAACAAAACAACAAGAAATACAAAAGAAAACCACTACTTTTCAAAGTCATCAGTATATTATATCAAAATGAGATGGAAAAAGAGCAATATCAGGCTATTGTCTTAAAAATGTATCAATTTTCATAGTATCTAGGTACACCAAACACGTGCTTTGGAGTTTTTTTTCTTTTTTTTTTTTGCTATACAATAGCATTTGATGTATTACGTAAAGATGTGATCTTATCCAGCATAAGTTAACAGAAGATCTTGTTTCACACCATTATACTGATGCCTCCTCCAGCCACCTAGAAACAGAGACTAGACAAGAGTAAGGGAATAAAGACAGGTATTTATTTGAAGGGCCTTCAAGGTACACCCTGGGGGAGCCAGAGGCTGCTTCCAAAATTGGACCCCAAGATGGACGACAGGTCACGAGTTCTTCACACTTTTATAGGTTTGGACCATTTGCATATCAGGGTTAATTCTCCAATTAAAGCCCCAGTTTTAGCAATGTAACACCCCTCAGCTTGCCCCCCTTAGAATCTTTAGTTTACACATTTTGGGCCTAAAAACAGCCTGGTTGTCCTTGAAGGCAAAGCCTGGAGAGGCTTTGTTATGTCTACCCAGTACGAGAGAGCAGGAATTACAGGCTCCAAGGAACTTCAGAGTTACACTCTAAGCAGTACAGGATTTAAAAATATAAAAGTTAAAACCTAAGGCATCAATACATTTAGCTTGATGTTGCACTGGGACACCTCCTTCAGCTCTTGCTGGAGTACTTGTTGAAGCAGTTGCAACTGAAAATGTAGGCTAAGCATTTCTGTAATCTTAGTGGAAAAGCAAAGATCAAAGTAGAATCTTTAATTTACCTTTTGCTTAAAACCTTTCCTGTATGTTTTTCATAAATCAAGAGAACCCTGAAGTCCGTCACACCAGGGAAAACAAGGTAATACATGGCAAGTAACACATGGGCAAGTACAAAGCTTCCCAGGCAGCTTAAAGGTCTGTCCCCTTGCTACTCCTTCCCTCAAAAAGCTTCTTTCCCCAAGCTCTTGGAGAACAGGTGTGTATCTCCCTCGGCACACATGTTCAAGAGAAATAAAGACTGACAAACAAGCTGCCTGCCACACCAGTAGAAAGCTTTCTGATTAGCTGCTAAAAAACGTCTCAGAAGTCAGAAATAGTTAACAATTAGCCCAGAGAATTACAGGGAATGAGAAGGGTGTTATGATACAGGGTCCCGCCTGATTGTTGCAAAATATGGAATACCTAAAAATTTTAAGGAAGGATGTTCTTTGATGTTTGATCTTCGTACACTTTCAAGCCTAATCAACAAGAAGAGAGATTTAATCCATGAAACAGAGTACAACTAACAAGCCCTAAGTGAAGTCCAGGTGGCTTTGTTAAAGTTTAGGGCTGGACATGCTTCAGTGATCTCAGACCTAGGGCGAGGTTAACAAAGCTTAGGGAGAAGGATGTACCACTGATAGTGGGCAGAAAGAATGCACAATTTATGGGCCGTGCAGACATTTGACAGAACTCCCAAGACAAGTAACAAACTTAATAAACCCAACAACTGTGCTGAATCAGCTCTGACTGGATAAAAGGGAATTCTGGCAGGTGGAGATCACGGCCACCGACTCACGGACCACCGACCCCAGAAAGCCCCTGACTCCAAAACAGAGAAAGCCTGAGCCTGCGGATTAATTAGCATGAGAGACTCATTAACCAATAGAAGATAAAATACTAATTAATAAGAGAACTATGTAACTTGTAGTCAATGAACAAGAATTCCTTTGCTTGCTAAAATGTATAAATAGTGAAAAGTTTTGATAGGTGGTGCGCTTGATTTGTGGAAACCTCCGCCTTGTGCCCTGTGTGGAATAAGCAATGTCTCCTTTCTAAACGGGACCCTGCGCCTGTGTTTAGAGAGCTCCTAAAATCGGCACCATCACCTCTCCCTCTGCTCCTCCTGACCGCCCGGTCCTTCACTCCTGGAGGAAGGAGAGAGTTTGGGTGTTTTTCCCATGCTGCGCGAGACCACAGACACAAGGGGGGCTAATTGGCCTTTTTTTCCCACTCCTCAGAAATGAGGCGCGCGGGCCACCTCTGGCAAGGACGGAGGAGCCCCCCAGAACACAGAGCCCGGCGTGAGTGGGGCAACGGCAACGCGCCCCTGGAAGGGCTCTGACGGGCAGAACCCCCGGGGACGGGCGGCGTGGGAGCCTCAGGCAGCTCCTTCCCTTCCTTTCCCTTCCTTTCCCTTCCCTTCCCTCCCCGCCTCCCTGAGGGGATCCCGCCGAGCCCCCGGGCCCGCGCCCACCGGCCCCCCCCGCGCTCGCGCCACTCACGCGGCAGCTGTAGGCGTGGTCCCGNCCTCCTCCTCCTCCTCCTGTGCCGCCGACCGGGAGCGGCCAGACGCGGCGAGGAGAGCCGGGAAGGGGCCGTGCCGTGAGGTCACGTCCGCCGGCTCCGGCGGCGTAGCTGCTTCCGCTGTGGAGGCGGCGGAGTCGCGGTGGCCGCTGATCCCCCGTGCCCTGCCCAGCGCCGGTGGCTGCTCGGGGCTCTCGGTCCCTGCGGGCTCTGAGCATCCCCGGCACGAATCGGGCACCAATCCCCGCAGGGGCTGGGTGGGCAGCTGCTGAGTGCGCGGCGGCTAAAGCACGGGGGTGCTTCAGTGCCCGGCGGGAGCACACAGGCTGGAGAGGGACCTTTTCCAAGTGCCTGGAGTGACAGGACAAGGAGCAATGTCTTTAAACTGAAAGAGAGTAGGGTTAGATTAGATATTAAGAAGTTCTTTATTGTGAGGGTGGTGAGGCACTGAAACAGGTTTTCCAGAGAAGTTGTGGCTGGCCCATCCCTGGAAGTGTTCAAAGCCAGGGTGGATGGGGCTTTGAGCAACCTGGTCTAGTGGAAGGTTCCATCCCCATGGCAGAGGGGATGGAACTGGATGATCTTCCCTGCCCCTTCCAACCCAAACCGTTCTCTGATTCCCGAGTAGCCCTGCAGGCTGAGGCAGGCCCCGCAAGTCCTGAGGGGCTGCATTGCAGGGCCCCAGGGCCCATCTCAAGACAATCTGCTTGGGTAAGCAGGCGCTGCACAGGAGCCACGGAGTAGGACCTGCCTCGGATGAGTTGTGTTATCTCACCGCTCCTTCTGTACATCGTCTATTTCACACAAAGCATGCACAAAAACTCCGGCTTTTCCGCCTGCAGTATTTCTTTTGCCGGTCCCCTGGCTTCGTGGCTTTCAATTTAATTTAAAACGGCAGCAGGCAACTTTCTGTGTAGTTGCTGTTTCTGTACGCAGCACAGTCACTAGTCCAGCGCTTCTGGCTCCTTAGGCTGACTCAGCCCCTGCTGGGTCAAGGCATGTGCTTGGCGAGTGCCCGTGTGCTGGAGCAGCACCGGGACACCGCTGCCCCTGCTCCGAGCTCGGTGGTTCGTGCCCTGCAGGGAAAGCTGCACCTCAAGGAGGTCACTGGCTCGTTAAGGCTGTGGAGGAGGGCTGAATTCCGCACTGCCTGTATAAATCAGATTGATGGGATTATTCCGAATCAAAAAAAAAAAAAAAAAAAAAGGCTGTGTAATCGCAGTAGCCTTCTAATTTAAAGCAAGCAAACGGTAATGGGGAAGGAGCTACATGATTAATGTCAGTTATTATCGCACCCGCAAAGCAGAAGCCTCTGTGGGCAGACGAGCCTCGCACTGCGGCGATCAGAAAGCCTGTGCTACTAAAGGGGTGAAAAGTTCAAGCCTCTGATCGATAAGCCCAGAGGATCGGGCAGGAAATTTCAGCTATACTCAAAGCAGCATGTGGAGGGGTTTTTATCGTTTGTTTGATTTGATTTTTTTGGCGGGGGGGCTGCTCTTGTGGGGTGTATTGAGGCTTTTAAATGAGCTTCTCTATGCTAATACGTGTTATGCTTTCTGCTGGGGATATGAATGGATGGGAAGAGAAATGAGGGAAAAATATGTCCGGAAAGGGTCAAGAGAGTAAAGATTCGTGGTTGCATGTTCAGTGTTAAGTCAGTATTTAATGGATTCTGGCAGGAGTGTAGTTTGCTGCAGCACAGTGGAGCACTGAAGGATTCACATCACTGTTCAGTCACTTTGCTTCATATGGCAGGCAATTAATTTTAACCCACCCTTAGTCATAGATATTGGCTGTCCTATTATAGAGTATGTGTGTTTTAGAGAACTCCCTGAAGATACTGAACTACATTTTAAAAAAACCCCCAAAACTCAGAAGTCCAGTAGTCTGTGGTGTAACATACAGAATCTCTCTATCTTTAAATGAGACATGAATCACATGTATATATGTGTGTGTGTGTATGCTAATTGTTGGTTAATGCTGACATTTTACTAGTGGTTGTTAAATTTCATGAATAATCTGGTATGGGATTTCTTTTTATTTAAAAAAAAAAAAACCAACAGAACAAAAAACTTCTAAACTTTAAATAATTTAAGGTGTAAAGCTATCACAATTTTCCCAAGGATTTCAAACCCATGACAGGGTAATGCAGTTTTACAGCAATTCAGTTTCTGCATTCTTAAAGACAGTTACAGGATATAGCAAAGAGGAAAGGATTGCCTTGAGGCAACCTGTGGTAATAGGCTGGAATACAGAAGGATCTCTCAAATATTTCCTGGGACTGGTGAAATTTGATTCTGATTTTGTGTAAAATGACTGATTTTGGAAAGAAAAGTCTGATCTTCACATTATGTACAGTATCTCTTTTTGTGAAGCCTAGCTGTTGCTTGCACGCACTTTTTTTCAGTATGGAAGAGCAATCTTAACTGCTGGATTTTCTGATTCAAAAAATAACATTATCAAAATACTTGGAGTTTCATTAAATCAAATCTAAACAAGTATTTATCACAGCCTTTTGAAATTGGTTCATGTCTTTAAGATGAATCAAAGCATTTTCAGTCACTGTGTTTTCTTTCTTAAAATAGTGTTGACTGTAGAAGAGAAGGAAGGAAGTTGTCTAAATCTTCTAACCTTGGCTATTATAATTGGTACTCAGCAAAACAGAAACAAACAGGTACCTCTGGCACTGTGTTCATCTAAAATTAATAAAATGCATAAGACTGAAAACCAGCAATTTACTTGATCTGTGTCAACTGGTTTTTTTTCATGGAGGAAAGTGGAAAGATGGTGAAGATGTGGATAGTGAGCTTTATACCCTGTTTTTTACACACTTGAGTGCATATGTTCAGAGCAGTGATGGACTGTAAAACAGGTCCCACTCAGACTTTGTTCTTCAAGGGGCTTACAGACAAAGCTCTGCCCAGCTACTCCCCAAAGCAGCCATTCAAGCCAGAAAGATTAGTGAATGCTAACCATGGACCAAGTTGCTGGATTGGGTTTAAAAGGCCATTAAAACCCCCGAAACAGCCACCCATCTGATCTGTTTTTCTGAAACCCCCCTGTAATCTGGGAAATGTCATACTCACCAAGGTTTGTGGTATTACAGTGGTAGAAGAAATGAGAGGGGTAATTCCTCCAACAAGGTTCTGGGGAGCAGGAGTGTGTTTCATCTATGTTCAAGCAGGGTCATCACCTCCATTTGCCTCCCAAGGATCAGATTTTGTCAGGGCCCTGCATGATACTGGGGAATTTTCATGCACTTTCTCTCTCCTCCTAAGAAAATCAATTGTCCCTCACATTATGGCTAATATGAAGCACATGTACTCTGTTTTCTATTCACACTTCCTTGCAGTAGGTAACAAACTGTGGCCATGTTCCCCTGGCTGCCCCTTCATCTTCTGGGAAACATCCTAGGGAATACTTCCACACCCACCTCAACCTTCCATGGGCAATAAATATGTGTCCTTCTCCTTGTCCCATAACAAATGGGGAAAATGCTGCATTTTCCATTGCTAAGGTCTCCTCTCCTGGTGTGACAGATAAGAGGCACCATTTCCCCTCAAACTGAATAACCAGTTAACATGATCACGTTAAACTCGTTGTAGCAGTTTTGTTCTCAATCTGTACTTAATTCTTCTAGTTATATGAGTTGGTGTGCTAAAGGATATTAACTGTCCCTGCAGAAATAGTCTTGATAATATCCTTAGAACATTTTATTTCTAGTAACATTAGCGCTGCTCCTGGGATTGCAGCAGATCACACAGTTACTTTAATACACCATCATGAAGATACGGAATGCAATGCAAAGAGAAAATAAAACTAAGCATTCCTTCCTGTCCACACCTTAAAAAGAAAAAAAAAAAAGGCAGCACAGAAATTTAAAAGTAGGGTGCATTTTCTCTTAAGATCAATGCAGAGTACTTATTTCCTGTCACAGCTCAAGCTTCCAGACTGCTTCAAGGAGAGGATTTGCCATTCCCACCAATAAATCAGTAATATTTCTTGTACCCGTTGTTGTTAATTCTTTTGTGTATTACTGCATATTGTTAATAAGTGTTGGGATTGCAAGGCCACTGGCATTTTTCTCCCACTAAACTGTTTCTCTGACACCCCCGAATCATAAAAGGTATTTCCTGTGCTGCACTTCACACGAATCTTGTGTGGGGCTGGCTGTAGCTGCTTCCACTGAGGATGGATACCAAAGTTTGTACCTGCAAGTTTAGCACAGTAAAATTTCGATCATCCTTTTGCAATGCAACATCAGAGTCACGTGGTTGCTGATTTCAAGCAGATTTCCAGAGAAGCTGGAGATGGTGCCAGCAGAGGAAGAAAGCCGCAGGGAGAGGAGCCTGTTCTCTCAACCAGCTGGAAGCCTGGTTCTCTGTGGCTGGGTGCCGAGCAGCCACCCTGCCTGCACACAGGTTCTCAAAAAGCGGTTACTGGAGTGCCTGGATTCATGATTTCTCTCTAATATTATCTATGAAATCAAGCAACAGAAACTGCGTAGTAATTTAAAATAACCCAAGATTAAAAAAAGGACCCAAACCCGCAAACAAACCAAAAACCCGTTCCCTGGTAAGAGTAGTATTTTCAGCAGGATTTAAATGTTTAGGGACCAGTGTGGCTTTGTCAAAAGTTTAAAATTAGAATTAGAATTGTACACTTCATTCATTTGAGCGAGATTAAAACTTTCAATCTAGAAATATACTAAAAATATTTTCTCCGCCCTCACCTTCCAACTGGGCTAATGTTAAACTGGCTCATAGGAATAATGGAAGCAAGTTTTGTTCAGGAAGTATTTAAAAGGCTATGTGAAGGTTAGCCATCAAATTAATGTAAATACACACATATATATGACTATAAACACATGAGAGTATATTAGAACACAGAAGAACAGATCAGAGTATAAATATAGAAGTGTGTATGTATATATGAGTTGAAGCCATAACTACACACGAGGTTATCTTTCTCCTCTGGTCCCCATGATTTTGAAGACTGGAGGCCTCCCAAGCACCTTTCCTGGGAGGTGCAAAAAGTTAAGATGTTATGCAAGCAGACTGTTTTGGTCTGCTTTCCTTTTTCTATTTTTTTTTTCCTAGAATGTTCAGACTCACATTCTCATTTACTTGTTTTTTCTATCTTCTGGTTTTTAAGATTTTTTTTTTTTGGTCCAGAATGACTATGAGGTCTTTGTATTTCTTTTTTTTAAGCCCCTATTTCAAATGAAATATTAAAAATGTTTCCTTGAAAAAATGGCAATATTGAATTTTGGTTTAAACCTAATTCTTTTTTGTGAATTTAAAACAATTCTATTTTCTATAAATGCAATTTTATCTAAACAGCTGGGGAAAATGTGACATTCCTCTGTTATTTTTTCATGCCTAAGTGTTTGAAAAAAAATTTTGAATAAAAGCTCTGCCACTGCAAGTTGGCTCTTTACCTGTACAGCCCATTCACAGGAAATCAGCTGCTGATTGCAATGATGGGAAGGAAAATTATTTTCATCTTTAGAGCTTGTGTTTTTGTATTCTGCCTGCTAGCATGTTGCACCCAGATTAACTTCTTCCTAAAGTTGCTGCTTTGTCCAGGAACATGTTAAGGAACAGGCAAACCTTTGTACATGCCTGGATTTTTGTTCTAGGCAAAAAATACAGACAAGAAGCTGCACTATCCATTAAATCAAGCAAACAGCAAAAATTGAATCAGTGTGAAGACACAGCATCTCAAATAAACTTTTAGACTTCACTGGTTGCCTGGAGGATTAGAGCTCTCTGCAGAACATACTGAAAGGTGACCACCTCACTGCTTTTATCCATTGCACTTAAATGTGAAAAATAAAGAAGGTGAGTTGCATCTTGTTGAAGCTGAGTGACAAAACTTTATGGGTCTTCCTGTTCTGTAACAGGAATCAAGAAATGATGACTACATGGATTCAGTTGTAAACCACAGTGATAAGACACCCCCCTGAACATATGGCAGGAAAGAGACATAGAATTTTGCACAGAGTCATTAATCTTCAAATTTGAAACTAAGACAGGCTTCAGAGTTAAATAAAAACACTCTTCATTTGGCCAAGATAAACATTTTGCTCTTGGAGTGAGAAGGAAGTGATTTCTGCTGGGGAATGAATGCATCCTTCCTGAGGGAGAAAATAAGAAATGCCATTTTTTTCTTCATCTGTCAGGATAACTAGAAAACAGCATATAAAATTAACTGAAATTAAATGTATTCTTCAAGGACAATGGGTAAAAAAGGAAAAGTGCAAAGGAGAGAAAATTACTTTTGAAATAGGTCTTTGAGGTAATTTAGCTTTTTTTAATCACTGAATCCATTCAATATTCACAACAAAAATTAATCCATTGCTCTTAACACTCTTGCTCAGTTCATCAGTTCATTAATCCCCCTTGGTTGTTAAGTTGCTCCTCCTCATGTCTCCAGCCTGATTAATAATTCATAAGATAACTAAGGGCTCAAAATATTGGTTCCCTAAGACTGGTCTGGCTAATCTTGATCTGGTTGAGTTATCCTTAGATTTGCAAGTTAAATGCTTGGATGGAAAGGGTCTGGGTAGCACTGCTTATCCAATTAGGAAATAGTGGTAAATAGGGGAGAGGGACATTGACTACCAGAAATCAAAGCAACAAGTCCAGTGGGATGAGTGGACAGTGGTCTACCTACTGCTGTTGGGAAGAGGGTAACATAGAGCAGTGAAAACTTTCTGTTCGCTTTGACTGTGCTCATGCACTTCCGTTTCTTGGATGGGAGACAAAGCAGGGTGTGAATGGCACCACTTCTTCTTCCAGAACATCTTTATTTTGAAAATAAAGTGTCTTCTTTCAACTGAATTGTTTTTGAACTCCTTACAGTGTGACTTGTTCTCGAAGTATTTTCAAACTGAAGTGAGTCCTTCTGCTTCACTGAGTAAAAAGATAAACAACTCAGTTTTGGCACCATTGGGTTGCATTCACAGTCTATCATATTACAGAGACATTAGAAAAGATGTACTGAATCACGGAAGTAGCAGCCTTTAAATGTCTCCTCAGTTTGGGAGTGAAAAGAAATAGGAGACATGTGGGATTTGTCTTTTTGTTTTAGTTGGATATGAAAATGGAGACAGAAGCAGACTTACAGCAGATTAGTAGTCCAGATACCAGCAAAGGAAACGTATTTTGCTAAACTTATTCTTAAATATTTACTGTATGAAAATGTATTGAACTATGTATTATCTGCAGATGGCTTGTAAAAGGAACTGCTCTGAATTGTGCCAAGCCAGAAGGAACAAAAAGTCTAAAAGAACTTTATTAAGGTTGCAATTCCAAATCATGGTGATTTGAATCATGGTAACACTCTTTAGTAAGGTTTTAATGCCATGATCACATACTACTTACATGGCTGGAGGACTTGGACTTCATTTTCTTCAAATTACAAAGAATGCAGGAAGGGAAAGGATGGTCCTGCCATGGAGGCAAGTGATTTTCTAGCCTGAAAGGACTAAATTTTATTGCTGCTCCTGACATTAAGCACCTGGCAGGGCTATGCAAATTGCTCAAACTAGCTTGGCTACCTAATGCATATTGATAACTTTCTACCCCAATAATGCAAGCAGTCAGATTTCAGAGGTACTTAGTTCTAGCTGAAATCAAAAGGAGTGATGCACTGAGTTCATGAAAAATCTTCTATTTTTATAAGCAATTTCAAAAGTCAAGTTGCACACTTCCACTATGAGCACTTAGAATAAAAGGACACTTTTTACCTTGACCTCTCCGCAGCTCAGCTCTCTAATGCTAAAATTCAGGAATACTTCATCTCACAGTAGTCAACTGTTTCTGAAGCACTTGAAGATACTGTGGTGCTGAGCACAATGGAGGATCCTGTGAGGAAATCCCATCACATCTCCAGAGCAGGACTGGAATACTGTTCAATAAGTCAGGCCTGCAGCTACACTTTGAGCAATGTGGAGGAAAGCAATGACAACACCAGTGAGTAGCTGTCTATCTTGTGTGCTTAATGAGACAGTCCTGAAAGAAAAATGGCCTAAAAATGCATAATTAAAGGCTGTAACCTAAATGATGGGCTCAAAAAAATAAAAAAGGGCTGCATTAAGGTTATAAAGGCAATATGACTTCAGGCAATTTTTAGTGTATTGATGCTTGAACCTGTATTCCCATCATTCTTTTAACATGGATTTTTTTGGTGGATAATTAATACTAGGCTCTGTTCTACTCTTCAGAAAAAAAGTAATGATACATTGATTTGATGAAATGCAGCATATTGCCCATTGAAATGTGGGCACTAAACAAGAGTAGACAAAGTGTATTTTATTTACCTGAGTTTCAGGACAAGGTTTAAATGTATCTGTGTTTAAGACTGCTGCTGTTTAGCACAAGCTTGGACTAGGTTCATGTCTTGAGAGAAATTGCCATGGGTTCTTGAAGAACAGACATGAATTTGTGCATGAAATTACCTGAGGAACTTCAGTGGCTTCACCTAGTATCATCTACCCAATTAGGTTTATGTTTTACAATGCTTATAACATTTTATAACATCAGCTTGGGGGAACATGTCTCCCAGTCCCACAAAGCAGTGACTTTGCTGAAATCATGTACACAGATGCTTAGAATTAAATACTTGCTAAAATTATTTGTAAGCTTAGGTCCAATTATTTTACCTGACCACCAGCATCGCTGCAGTTTGTTCAGCAATTCTTTGCCAATAATAATAATAATAATAATAATAATAATAATAATAATAATAAAAACTTTTATATGACAGGTGCAGCAGCAACCCTGACTTCATGTTCATACACCTCCTCTTCCTCCTCCTTCATCCTCTAACCAGTGATTCCTGCCTTCTCTTCTCCCCGCCCCAGGCTGCAGCAGGTCACCTCTTGAAGTGTGCTAATGCACCCTTTCGTGTCTGGTAGATTACTACCCTAACAGGATCATGTGTGCCTTGTCTTGAAAAACTTCAACTCTGATTTGCTTCAAATAGAAAGCCCTGGTTTTAGAATGTTTTCTGATTTTAAAGCATTAGATAATACTGCTTCCATTTGCAGGACAGGTGATCTTTTATGTGTTATTTCAATTTTTCGTTTAGTTGCTGGAGAGGAAATTGAAAAGCAATGACAATCAACCACACCACCAGATGGAGCTTCTTTTCTGCCTTTCCTGCTGAAGGTGCTGAAGCTGTGGAACTGAACTCACTGGGACTGTGGGACTTCAACTGTTTTTGTAGTCAATGAAATAGAAAACTCTCTTTCTATTTTTATTTCTGGTGATGCAGGACTAAGCATCCCTGCATTCACTCACAGATGGCTACTTCAGCAATTTTTATTTGTATACTGTTAATGCCAGCTATTGTGCCAATCCTTTGCTTTTGAAGGGTTAGGCTTTATCATGCAGTCCTGTTTCTTGTTCATGCACTTGAGAGTTTTCAAGTAGAAGCTCACATATTAGAATGGCAAGCTAATATTAAAGCAGTGCGTATTTCTGCTCTTTTTCCTTCCTACTATAAAAACTATTAACATTCTTTAGAAAAGCAAATCTCTCTTTATTCAGCCCACTACATAATCTACTTTATTCACTGAAATTCAACTCTGAAGCCTCCTTGTGTGCTTTTAGCAGTACTGTATTGTGTTACAGATTCCTAGTCGCTGGTTTATATATACATCAACTGAAGTTATGATGTTCATAAGTCATGAGAATCAATATAAATGACTGTGATAAACATTCTCTCTCTTTTACAGGATATACTCTATCAGATACCTGTTTTTCTATCTGGTACCATAGCAGAGCAATTGAGAACAGACTGTAACTGAGGCAGTCTTGAAAAATGCGGAGAGACAGGGTTGAATTTACTCCTTTTTTGACAGAGTGAAAAAGTACACATTCAAGCCAACAAATTTTAATGTAGCGTTTATACAGCAAGATTGCTTG
This sequence comes from Falcunculus frontatus, assembly GCA_013398115.1. Taxonomy (NCBI): domain Eukaryota; kingdom Metazoa; phylum Chordata; class Aves; order Passeriformes; genus Falcunculus; species Falcunculus frontatus. The sequence continues at coordinate 2,775,932 of VZRV01010769.1, read as the reverse complement.
GAAACCTATTCCTGTTTTAACCCAAGAAATGGGACTGACGTACAACTTGCCCAGCTGTGGCTGCTGGACTGAAAAGGTTGGTTTGCATTTGCCAGGAGTAATTAGAACAGGTTACATTGCACAACTCTGTTTTCCCAAGTGACAGGGAGGTATCTGAGCTGATGAGGTCAGGTTAGCGTTCCAATGTGCCACGTCAAACACAACTCTAAAGACCAGCAAGGTTTTGCCAGCCGACGTCATGAAGGTCCTTCTGACCAGCTGGCAAATTCTGTTGTCCTGGGAGAGACCAAATGAGTGCGTGCCACTATTGATTTTGAGTGAGCTGTGCGCCTTGCTGCTTGTAACACAAGCAAACACAAAAAGACAAAACAGAATTAATGTGGGTACAAGTTCAATTTGTTTTCCATTTTCATGTTGTTTTTGCATTTCCAATGAGTAAAAAAATCTAACGCTGTAGAGGGGGAAGAAACGGGGTGTGGGGGGGGAATCTAATGACTCAGACATCTAACGTTCATGTGCTAACAACTCAAAAAGGTGATCTAAAGATGTGTTGTTTTGTCATGTTTTATATCCTTTCCAGTAGTTAATTTTGGAGGGTATGTCAAGCATTTGGAATTTCTGAGTGTCCTTAGACAAGAGGTAAACATCTTGTCTGAATAAGTTTCCTTACAGAATTTTAAGAAGACATTGGGTTTTGTTTTCCAAAGGCAGTCTGCTAGGTGGCAGGGCAGGAGCAAAATGCAGCAGCTTATGAAAGAAGGCAAGAAAAAAAGTTAATTATTTTAATACCTTAGCAATAGTTTTGGGGGGAGAATGCCTTTATATCAGCCTACTCTGGGTAAGATCGACCTTCTTCCTCACTGAAGTCCAAAGCATTATACTACCATAATGTAGAGGAAGAATTTGATCAAATTACACTTTTCCTAGTTGGAAAAAAAACCCCCGAAACAACCAAACAAAACCCCACATAAACATAGAGGTTTCACATGTGAGAACCCAGATCCTAGTGTTCATCAGAAACTTTTGAAAGAGATGCGGTTCTGCAACTTTCTGGAGATCCACATTAAAACAAACAAAACCCATAAAACAAAACCCTTTTCAACTCCTATGCTGTGAATACACTTTGGAAGCTGAAACCATTTTTTCTCACTGGTAATCTGAACTTTTCCTTTTCAGAGACTGTTTATTTGAGTTAAATTGTTGAAATGCAACAACTGTCTATAAGGAAGGCAGGATGACAACATGTACATGGGAGGGGGTTTTTATCATCGTATAATTTACTGATTAAAAGGCTGACAAATGGCTTAAGATTTTCAGTGTATCGCATGAATATAACAAGTTTAGATAAATACCTTGTAAATACCAAAGGTATTAAACCAATCTTGACACCTTTATGAACCACAAGATCAAAGCAATACTTCTGAAATCTTAGTGAATGGAAAGTTTTTGTTCAACATGGTTTTGTCACAGTTAATGCCAATTTCATTCTGAAGTTAGAATCCTTTGTGCCATTACTATATATTTACTTGTCATGAAGAATGGCCTTGATTTTACACCAGATGTAGGGAAATCTTTGACGTACTGAAATCAATGACAAAACTCCACCTTCAAGGAGGTCAGCATTTCACCCAAATGAAGGGACATTCCTTGCCTCACTACCAAAGACTTGGTATTAGTAATTGAAAAGGATATTCAACATCGTTATAGGAAACACAGCCATTGCTGTAGTTCAGGAAAACTGAGAAAGTGTATTTTAATGTATTTAAAGTAATCTCATTAGGAACATCAGATAAAAGTCTGCTGAGACACAAAAAACACTATACAGCAGAGATCTCTTTTTAAGTGCTGTCTGAGAGATTCAAAGCTCTAAAGGGTTTTGCTTGCTGGGCATCCTGCAGAAATTACATTTAAATCTTCGTATGTAAGATCTGGAAATTAAAGTGATCACTTCCATCTATTTGTTTCCATTTCAGTACCTTTCCCATTATGGACCTAATGCATGCCTTTTTGAAGTTCAGCTGCTTGGTTTTCCTGCATAAAGAAAATTAGGTCTAACTTCTGAATAATTTCTATTCATATTTTATAGACCCACTGAGTTTTTCATTCAGTGTTTGACCATCCTCATAAACGTAGTAAACTGAAATCCCATCCTTATTAGAAACATAGAGAAGCTAGAATTTCATATGGAATAGGGAGCAGCTTATTTTTTTTAATAATTGAGGAGGCTATTAATATCCTCACTGGCATTTTTGTTCAAGAAATGCAACTGTTAAAACCAGAATGAAGACCTACATAATTTTCAAAGCAAAGCAAGAATATTGTTTGAACGAATGCTGCTAGCATTCAAAAAAGGTAGTATTAATTTTGTGTGAACTGTGATAATCCCTGCCTATTTCTAAATCCCTGTAAGTTGTTTCATAGGGCTTAGGAGTTATGACTCATTCACATTTTCTCACTAGCTATTGTCAAGGGAGATTTTCTTAGAAAACACATAAGCAGGAAATTGGAGAGATCTGACAGATTTGAACTAGGTACATCCAAAAGTTGAGTACTTTCCCCTTGGACTTAGCGGAAAATCTGCTAGCTTTGGGTTTGAAAGTTGAAGGTAATATTAAAAGTGCATTAAAAGAAATTATGAACTGTATTTGAATGGGTTTCTGCTTTACATTGTGTGGTTGAGTCGAATCTACAGAATCCTCCAGTTACTTGACTCCGTGCATCTGCAAACAAATATTTCCATGTTAATTTTCTGTTCAAATGATGACAACTATCGATCCAAGCAGCTTGACCAATTTATCAAGCTCCATATCAAATACAGCTCCAAGCCAAAATCCCTGATCTAATGAGTCCTGAGAAATACATTCCCATGCAATCATAGTGAGAACTGAAAACCAGTACCATGGTTTTCACATTCCTTTTTTTAATATCACTTTCAGTAATGATCTTAGGATATAAATGCTTCTGCAAAATGTGTGTGCTGATTGCAGGATGGGGTCAAGGTGGGCTGTTGTGAAACAAGAAGCGGGGAAATGAAAGAAAAGGCTGTGTTGATCCTGTGTGTAATTGATAACCCTAAACATATCTGGTCCAAATTCAGGAAATGCAAAAAGCCTCATGGCTGCTAATAATGCTACCTCTCCTTTACTAGGAAATCCCTCTGCTTTTATCACAACACTTTCTTTCATAACAAGTGTGGTAAATAGAAGCCTGAGATCCGGGTTGCACCATTCTTTTAGGAGAAGCCATTTTAAAACACGTCAGAGAACACTGACTGCCTCCTTAACTAATGTCCTCTGACAGGGTTTGTTGTGTAGTTGAACGTCTGTTCTAAAGGTTTACCTGATTTTAAATTACTCCTTTCAAAATGGTAGCAATTGATTCCCACTTAAAATATGAGTTTGTGTGCCGTTAATTGCCTGATTTTAATTATTTTCCTGCAGTATGGATTCATGTTGCCTTAACTGCTTTTGCTTATTTTCTATGAATTTTAGTTCTTTTTGCAGGCCTGTCTTCCAGACTTATGGAACATACAAAAAAAGTGTATTAATTGCTACCATATTACTTAACTTTTATCAATATTTACAGTTGTTTTCTCTTTTTGCTGTCCCTTATTTTGCTTAAACCTTTCACATTACTCTGAAAATTCCTAGTAGTCCAAATGGTTTTGCCTTATGAGCAAATGGCATAATTTTTTCCCTTTGCTGCTTAAAACATTTGTTAATGATCTGGCAAGCTGGGATAGCTTCCACATGAGGAAGTAAGGGCTGGTTTCTTCATTTCTGCTTTCCTCTCCATAAAATAGATAATTCTTCAAGAAAGTAAAGTAGCGGTGTTGTATTTTAAGTAAGGGTTCTTTAACATACTTTAAGTACAAAGCAGCCTTATCCTACACGTAATCTATTCATTTTTCTTCTTTCCAGCTTGGTAATTTGAGGTTCCACAAGCCTCAGAGAGGTGAGTGAGGAGGTCTCACTTCCAGGCTCAAGTAAGAAAGTGCTTGCAACGTTTTCATCACAGTGAATGTTACTTAACAGGAGAGTGTTTGGGAGAGACCCAAAATTCCCATCTACTGCTCCGTTAGACATGAGCAGGTCAGGAGTGAATGTGAAAGCAGGAGTGAATTTGAAAGCAGGTGATACCAGCACCTTCGCTGCCATGTCCAGGAAGAGGACAGTTGTGTTCCTCCTTCCTGTGCTGCTCCAAAGACCTCAGCTGAGTAACTCAGCCTGTGGTTTAGCACCATTAAGTTGAGGCTGGTTGGTTTAAAGAGCTGAAGTAGTGGCACACCAGCTCCCTTGGAGCGGACAAGGCAAAGGAGCACTCCCAGTAAGGGTTTAGCCAACAGCCTGCTGAATGTGGCAGCTCCCAGCAGACCTGGTGATGAGCAGCTGACGGCAAACTGGTGTTCATCATGTTTTCCTTTAGCACAGCGGGTGCCGGCCAGGATGTTTGTCCTTCGCTCCTCTTCTTACAAGGCCCTAAACCCAACGACAAACAAATGTTGAGTAGTCAGATTATCTGGCACTTCCGAGGAACTGCTCGCAGCTCAGCTCTTCCGTCAAGGTGTAGCAAGAACATCCTCACAGCAGTGTCTACTAAGAAAACTGTTTGGTGATGTTTCTGCTGCTTTGACATTCATTCCTCTGCGAGACCCAGACTGCACACGCAGTTGAACTGCAGTGTATTCACTCATACGGAGAGGCTGCTTTTTGGCAACCAGACTGATGCTAAAAATAAAACAACCTATGCAAAACAAACAAAAAACCTCCTTGATAAATCCATAGTGGGAGTATGTTGCTTCAAAAAGCACTGGGTTGTTTGCCTATGCTTTTTGCTGTCTCTTCCATGAGAGAAAGAATGGAGGGAAGTTTAATAATGTAGTGTTTTTGCAATCATCCGTGCAAATCACCCCAGACAATAGCTGTGGCACGCACAAAGTATAGAACCAAGTTTGGAAACTTCTCAGATGTGGACCTCATCCTACTTATAAAAAGATGTTATAAAGATGCCGTTTACTATGCGTCATGCCTACAAAATAAAACTGAGAGAGGTTCTACTCCTCTTTATTTATTTAAGAGGCAAACCCTATATTTTGTTTTCCCTTCTTGACCTTTTGTTTTTAATTGGAAACTTTGGAGAAAGCCTGACCTTCTAAAAGGGTGTTTGTGCACACGTGTGTACCTCCTGAGCCTTTGGACTTGATTTTACACAAATAACAGCACAGTTAGTTCTGGGTGTGGGTAAAAAAATAGAGATTTGCTTACAAAACGTATCGTACTTTAAAAAATTAATGCCTTTGGAGTTTGTTTTACCTTTGGGGTTTTGTCCTCGAGCTCTGGTCTCAGAGATTGTCTCTGCAGTTAGGATGGGTGGAAACTGATTTACACACAAATGCCGGGGGTCTCACAAACTCCCAGCAGCAGACGAGCGCGGCTCACGGGCAGCACCCAGCCCTTCTTCCGCCAGGGCCGGCGGGAGGGCAGCGGCTCAGCCCCGGTCCCGAGGGGCCGCTCAACTCCCACCGCCTCCCGTTCCCTGAATGGATGGAACTCCTCGGTGATGCCAGCCTGGGGCTGGGGGGCTCCTGCTTAATCCCGACCCTCCGGGCTCTTTCTTCGGGGAACCTCCGACGGGTGGAAGCCTAAATAAAGACGACTGTGATGATGATGATGATAATAATTACAGTAATAACGAAGCCTGCTCCAGCAGCCCGCGGCCGCGCGTTCTCCCCCAGCCTGAGTGTGCGGAGCGGGGCGGCGGTGGGACCGCGGCGGGGCCCCGCGGGGCGCCTGTCCCAAGCCCGTAAAACACCGAGCGTTGCTCGCTGCTCGCTGCTCCGCGCCCTGGTAACGGCGGCCCCCGGCGGGCGGGAGGACGTGCGGGGCCGCCCGTCGCGGCTGTTTCCGCGTTGCCCGTCCAGGGAGGTCCCGCCCCCGCCCGCGGCCGCCCCAGCCCCAGCCCCGCGGGGAGGCTCCGGGGCCGGCGGGGGGGCGCGCCCCCCGCC